>DVZN01000500.1:0-12912 GCA_018237365.1 Caria ino melicerta
AAGTAAGTTTACCGGCTACCTTACCCTCCAAACCGGAACACGTCAACGGCAAGCACTGACGTTATGGTGGCAGGAATCGGGCATTCTAATCATTTTTGAGAGTAGAAAATAATTTGTGATGTGCTTTTATTGCAGAAAGAAGCTCAACGGGCGTGGTGTAGTGTAAGTGGGGCACCGGTACGTAGTGAAAAGTGTCGTATAGCCTGCGCCGGAGACTGCGTAGTGTCGGCCTGGGGGAACTGGTCGCCCTGCTCAGCGACGTGCGCTGCTCCTTCAAGACCTAGGCCCTATAGAACTCGTAGGAGACATATCCTGGCGCATGCTTCGCCAAGTAAGTAACAATAGATACACATATAAGTATTGTCATGTTGCATGATCCAGCAGTTACTATGTGCTAACTTCTTAGATTAATGTACCATGCTTTTCTATTTTTTTTTAATATAGGAAGAGAAACAAGCTGACGTATTCCCTGATGTTAAAAAATTCACACCGCCTTTAGACACCAAAGGTGATAATGGTGCGTTTAATCCTGATGCTGGAGTGTTAGGCCTCGTGCAAAAGTAAGTATTACCAGCAACCTCTCTCTCCAAACCGGAAGACGTCAACGAAAAAACAGTTACGTTATGACGGCAAGAATAACTAATTCAGTGTTAGCATTCCGTACATGCCGTTGCGATACTCTACCAGCTAGTTAGAGATCACGATGTTGGTAATAGTAATCCCATGCTCTTACGAGCTGGCTGGCAGGCAGGCAGATGGTCTATTCTGTAAAGGAGCTCAGACCAACACTATTATGTCTTAAACCTTATAAAACTCGTAGATATAAATTCTTGCGTTTGCTCAAATAAGAAACATTAGCTGGACTTACAGTTGATGTGTTCCAATTTGAAGAATAAGGTAGTTGGAGAGTAAAGTAACCGGTTAAGTAACTTTTGCATGAGGTATAACATCACATTCCCAGCTTCACAAGTAAAATCTTTTTCTATAGCCGGCGTGTATTTCTTGCCGTCGGGGAACCTGTTTGTAGATTTGCCTTCCAATATTGGTCCTAGTCTTATTCGGTTTCTACGTTTTGTAATATCAGGGTTGACTACCCAATCTAAGGGATTTGACAAGGGCGCCAGTTTTTACAAAGAGCGACTGCATCTGACCTCTGCAATCCAAAAAGGAAATTAGGCCCAATCCTATATTAAGTCGAATTCGAATACACGAATCCGAGTTTCCTCACGATATTTTCCTTCGCCATGGGAGCACTCGGAAATTAATTAGATACTTAAGTTAAAATTTACGGCGTCTGTGTGTATCAAACCCACACCTCCATCGTTCCGGGCTGACGTACTAGCCATTACACCAAAACACCAGGCTAGCATCCGTTGAATTTGTCGTTCTTATTCTTCTATCGATGACGTCAAATGTAATGTCCTTTTCCTGGGAGTTGAGGTCACACTTGAATACTCAAACCGATTAGAAAAACTCATTGGTACATAGCAGGGTTTTTTACTTTTTAGATGGCTGGCCGTGTCCTAGCGAAGAGCAACTGATACAGAATGAGACTTGCAACACGCACGCCTGCGCCACGTACTCCTGGCTCGCGACTCCGTGGGGGCCTTGCGAGAGGCGGCGCGACGACTTCATACCCTCCATGAACTATACTGACCTGATGGTAAGTCAATCTTTCCAAATAGCATCATATGACAACAGTTCACATACATGAAAATTATTTACCTCCACTACTATATCCACTACTTTAGTTACATAGTTTAAATTAAAGTCACCTTTCGCCTTTGTCGTTACCGGGGTATATTAAGCTTATCATCTTCGTCATCATCTCTAACCTGTTACAGTCCACTGCATAAGCCTCCCCTAGTGTATAGGAGTTCTGCCCATAGTCACCACGCTGGACAGGCGGATTTGTGACCACAGTGTATGTTTGTTATGGAATGTGTTATCTCTGGAAGGCACTGTTGCCCACCCCCCAGACGGGCTTGCTTATCTTCGTTTACGATACCCTCGAGCAGACATGAGTAGTAGGATGGTGCAGACGGGTAAACATTATAGGAGATAATGTCTGTTCGATGCGATTTTCGCTGTGAAATAGGAAACTTGTCAAGAGAGGCTATGTATAGAAAGTTAGGAAACGACTGACCCTAGAAGCTACCCCGCCAATTTTCCACTAAGTTCACTAATAGAATAGGCAATAAAAAAATAGGCCAAAATGAGTCATACTCGCCTGTTTAGGGTTTCGTAACAGCAAAGTAAAAAGTATATTACCACCACCCTCAGTATAGGACCTTAGTCGTCCCGCGTTATGCGCGCCGGCGTATTAAATAATTAAATAATTTTGAACAGCCTAAATAAATCATTTCTCATAATCATACGACTAAATTATAACTTTGTCTGTGTTAGGAGGGTGACACGTATAATGAGAGCGATGATGAAGAGCCCTGCGTAGAAGAGGGCGAGATGACAAGAGACGTGATGTGTGTCCAAAACAATGCTGATGTCGTTCGCGAAGCCCTGTAAGTTGCGACCATTTTTTGATTATTCGTATATTAGGATGAAATTATAATAACATTACTTATTATTTATATTTTTTATAATATGGCATATATTATAAAAATAGCTAAACATATAATTTTTTTATATCTTTTTTTATAATACTGAAAAGGCAAACAAGCAGACGTATCTCCTGATAGTAAGAAATTCACGCCACCTATAGATACCAAAGGTGGTAATGGTGCGTTGCCAACCTGAAGCCGGGATGTAAGGCCTACCGCAAAAGCAAGTTTACCGGCTACCTTACGCTTCAAACCTGAACACGTCAACGGTAAGCACTGATGTTATGACGCTGGGAATCTCTACCAAGTAGTATGAGATCACGGCGTTCGTAAAGCCTATGCTCGCATTTTACAAGCTGCCTGGCAGGAAGGCAGATGGTCTATTCTGCAAAGGAGCCCGGATGAACATACAGGAGAAATAATGCAAATGTTTTTATCACAACTTTGTATGCATATTTACAAGCAAGTGAAGCCGAACGCGGGACGCGTTTAACATCTACTAGTACCTATTAGATACTGAGTAACTTCGTATAGGTACAATCCGTAAGATTGTGCAGGAAAAAGCAATATGGCGCTCCGCATTACGTAACCCGTGGTCAATTAAGTTTCTTTTCAATAAAAATTATTTGTTCTATTGCGGGCGGTACAATTCGAACTACGCAGTGTGAAGTTGAAACAAGCGCGAACGTATTCTTAGTTGGCATAGTACGTCTGTTTAAGCATACATAAGTGTGTAACTTGTGCAGATGTGCCCCTCTCCGACGGCCAGCGTCACGGCGCGCTTGTACCGTGCGGTGTCGGCGTGGCTGTCGCGTAGAATCGTGGATGCCATGGTCACCCTGCCCCAATACATGCGGTAAGTTTATATTGGAAAGCATTTAAAAGCAAACTAGCAGACGGATTCCCATATTACAAGAAGTACACGCCGCCTATATACACCAAAGATTTTTATGGTAGTAAATGAATCCGTTCGTCATATTGTATCACATATTTTTGCATAAGAGGGTTACCGTCCCTTAACAAAGATAATTTGTCTCGAACCTCTACTAAATACACCACAATAAGCAGCAACGTCTCTCATAAAGATATCACAATACGTCACAAACGTATTCATTGCAGTCACCAACCCGTCTACCCAGTGTGGTGACTATATTGGCAAAAACTCCCTATACACTAGGGGAAGTAATACGTGTAGCAGTGGGCTGCACTAAGCTAATAATAATAATAAGAAGTGGTATCTGTTTGTCAGAACCTGGAAAGCAGGTCCGCGTCCGTCGCGTGCACGGCGGGCCGAACTGTGGGCCGCTGCAGGAGGCGCGCGAGTGCGCCGCGCCGCGGGCGTGCCGCGCGCGGGCCGCCTGGGCAACCGCCGAGTGGACCACCTGCCGCCTGCCACCCGCGCAGCGCTGCGGACATGGATACCGCACCAGAAGTAAGTTCACATACACCTAAACTAACTGACTTTTCGGCAAAGGTTAGTGATAAATCAAGAAGAATGTCTGATATTTTCCAAAACACGATCTGTTCTTCGATCGATATCTGTCTTCGATCGCTCAAATGGTTTCTGTGAGTGATCTAAACACCTTTAAAGCTGTTAAATCTGCAGGAAATTGCTGATTAATTCCCTACTCGACGTGACATCCTTGCAGGTATATGGTGCGGATCAGACTCACATCGGGTAGAGGCCGGCGCCTGCGCAGGGCAGCTGGTGCCGCCCAGCGTAGCCGCGTGCCAAGTTCCGTGCGGTGTCCTCGTGCCTTTGACTTGCGATATCGTATGTGCTGATCCTTTAAAGTAAGTATATTTAACTTAAATTACTCTGCTGTATGTGCCCTCACATGTATTTACTTACCCTTGCATTCTGGATCGCTAATTAGTCATTTACAGTGACGTCCGTTCCGTAAAAGTGCAAATGGAATAAATATGAGCAACTTACCATAATTTATTTCCCTAACACGACACTTGAAATACCTTTGTTGTGTAGCCAGACAAGAGACATCCCATGACTCAAGCACATATTACATTATGCGTATAAAAATATCCTCACGAATGTCCAGGTCGCTTTTTAATATAAAGCGACCTAGGCGTATTTATTTATACTATCATTTATTATACATTCACGATTTATTTTAAATCTAAAATAAGACACATCCGTAAACAGAAAATAAAAATAATTAATCACACAGAACTGCGAAAACGCATCATGCTTAAACCGCTATAATATTTAAGAAGTTCACTATTATATTGCCTCTGTGTGTCGAGTGATGTCGGTGTTCGACTTTGACGTATGGGATCCCGAGTTCGATGCCCGGGTCGGGCAACTTGTTCTATGAGTTTTTCAGTTTTTCTGAAAACCATAACGTTGCCTTGGATTGGACTTGTGCCCGATTGGCGACAAACTTACCTCTTATCACATCATAGGACCTAATATCGTCGGCTAATGGTGGGTGCATACTAGTATGTACCTCTACCTACCGAGTTTTAAGATAAAAAAAAAACATGAAACCATCGTTCAACTAATTTAAGAACTTTTTCCTTTTTACATCAATTGACTAAACTTTTGTACATTTTAGCGGTAAAAAATACCACCACATCTGTTTGTCCTCATAACTACTAATTATTCTATATAATTTACCTGTAATTTAAATTTAAGATACTTGGACTCTTCTGATCCTGACGTACCGTCATGCGTCTGCAAGAATGTCACTCTGGATCTGTTGCCAGCTGACTCCGACTGTATACTTCCTCCTGGGTATGTTCTTATTCAAATATCGTATATATATGGCGTAAAACATATGTAACACAAATGTGTGTGCTGTACACACATTCGGACGCTATACTAAAAAGTGAAAATAGTTTGGGGGAACCTCAAAACGTGGAGATCTGAGAAAAATCGGGGAAAAAAGAACATCTTTCTCAATTTTGAAAATTTTCAATTACTGGGAAGTTATAAAACATTTGCTCTCTAAACTACCTAGCAGAGCTATATAAACTATATTAAAGAAGAGGGATGGACCAGCAAATAAAAAATAAAGTATATATTTGCATTTAATAATAATTTTAATGTATGATTACATATCTGCCTAGTCAATAACTACTGCAATTATTGTTTTAGAATCGAATGCGGTGAAGGAAGATCTTTGAGAGCGGCTCGCTGCTTAGTAGGAGGTCGAGATGTCCCGATGGAAGTATGTAAGAAATTCCATCCACTCACAGGTAAGTCAATTTTGAAAAAGCAAAGTGTTGGAGTGTTGTTAAAAAAATCTGCTTACTTTTTTAACAAATTCTACGGTTACACACTTAGTAGAAGTTAATAAAAACTTCATAATTCATATATTACCTACGGATAAGACTATGAAGAAAATTTTGCTATTTTAAAAAGGAGAAAGAAAATAATAAATGAACTCGAGTAATTACCTATTAAACAGAAATTGTATTGTTTGGAAACATGATATCTAAAGAAAAAAAAAACTATTTTTAATAGGCTCGTTGTTGAGTCATTACATAAGTTTACATAGTCTACATCTTGTATAATCTGTACATATCGTGGAAACCTTTAAGCATCTATAGTAGTATGTGCTTTAAAATTGGTATATATAAACAAAGACACACACTTGTACTTTACCCACAAATAATTTTTATTGATGACGAAAGAGAGTATAGAATATATTTTAAAATTGGTGTTTAGTTTTAATTTAAAGAGAAGGGTGCCAATTTTTGTACAGAGCGACGGCCATCTGACCTCTGCAACCCAAAACGAAAACCAGGACCAATCCTAGACTAGGTCGAATTTGAATACTCGAATCCGGGTTTCCTCACTATGTTTTCCTTCACCGTAAGAGCACTCAAAAAATGTACTTATGTTAGAAAAACTCATTGGTACATGGCGGATTTTGAACCTTGACTACTCGAAGGAAAATCCAAAGCTTTAACCACTAGGCCACCGAGGCTCCTATTATTTAAAACAGTTTACATTTATTTTAAAGGGAAAATATTTAAAACAGTTTACATTTATTTTAAAGGGAAAATATTATTAGTAAAAGGGAATGGAATTAAATAAAAATGAGTCGTTCACTTTTTGGAATATCCAAACTGTTTTAAATTCTAATATTAAGTTGCATTAAACAACCTTTATCAAGAAGCAATATTAGTAGAAAAAATCTGAATTTTTATTTTCTCCTTCTCCGCTAACTTTGGATGATCTAAGATAAATGTGAATCTATAACCAGGTCCTCGCCGTGTCCGAGAAGCGTCTACGGATGGCTTATCATACGACGAAGAGTTCGGATCGTTGTTACGAGGCACTTGCAGCGTGCGGTGTGCAAGGGATTGTGCGGTGGGCGCCTGGGCTGCGTGGGGACCGTGTGCTGCTGAGCCTGGGTCCCGAGCTGCCTTCAGCTTCCGTACCAGGTAGCTAAACTTCTCCAGACATAGTTTTGCGCTAGGACAAATCACACGTATTGATTGATTGATATGTTGAATGTTACATAGAAATACATATATAAATACCAAAAAATTTAATAAACATCCACACCTAGAAATGCAAATGTCTATATTCATCATACAAACGCCCATCCCCGTCGGGTGTCGAACTCGTGCGCGTACACTTTGTAAGGCTAATTGCTTCCTTGCTCCTCACCACTCGACCAACGAATTTGTCAATGAAGGATGTGAATGAATCTTACGAGGCTCTATTTTACCCATTCCTCCACTCATCATCAACATCGTATTGTTAAATAAAAGGCCTCGCTCTGCTTAGAAAGATTTATGTTTAATTATGTTGAGCGGTAACCTAAATGAAGGATTACATGCACACTAAATACCTACATATAATATTTGAGAGTGCAAGATGAGTGCAAGCTATATTTTGTGTGGCTATTCCACACAGAATATACATAGTAAATAGTTTATGTGACAATCGGATCGAAATTTCAGTCGAATATCGGCAAAAATAGATTGAGATCGCTTATTGGGATCCGCCGTTAATGTATTACCAGGGAGGTAATAGAAGAAGGCACCGGCGGCGGTCGCGAGTGCGGTGCCACGCTACAGCGCGCCACGTGCGCCGTGAGCGAGGCTCGCTGGGTGGCGGGCGAGTGGTCCGTGTGCGCGCCGCAGGGCACGCTGTGTGGCCGCGCTATCATCAACCGCACTGTCACGTGAGTCACTAAATAATAATAATGAATAAATAATAATAATAATAATGAATCACTAAATCTATGTATCGACTCTATAGAGGACCGTATTATAAAACAATGTCTCCAAAAGCAGTTTGTCTGTAAGTATCTAGGTAGTGATTTTTCAAAAACGAATAAACGTATTTTTATACATTTTTACTAAAATATAGAGCAATTCTTGAGCACGGTTTAGGTATATAGTACATTACAGTTTTGTTAAAATCGACTAAAATGTAAAGATTACTGTTGTAGGTGCAGTCGTAAAAAATCTCACCAAGCCCCAGTCCGTCCTCATATGGAATACTGCTCCCACCTGGCGTATCCCGGCTGGTGTATCAAACCTCTCCACCAACCACTCTTTCTTTTGATCGGATCCAGAAACGAGCCACCCGGATCATCGGTGTCTCCGATATTTCTAAACATCTTCAGCCGCTTAGTATACGAAAAGACATACCCGCCGTAGTCAGAAGTTCCATAAACACCACCTCGACACATGGAATTCGTCTTTGGTTTAGTCGGAATTTTTTGATCCGCACTACCAAACTATGGAACTCACTTCCTAACTCAGTTTTCCCTTTATGACTTGGGATAATTCAAAAGGCGTATAAACACATTTTTTAAGAGTCGGCAACGCATCAGTGATCTCGCTTGCTCGCTCGCTCGCTTGCTTACTCATTATGTAAAAAAAATCTGCTGAATGCTTTACTTGCGTGCGCCTCGTATCCAACCAAGATACACTAAATGTATTAGAGAATTGTAGATTTACAAAAATCTCACCAAAAAACCGTAATATCATCTTTATATCTCTTATGGTTAACTAACAATAACTATTTTTAAGTTAAAATTATCCATTAAAAATGTGCGTTAAATAATCTTGAAAATAACGGCCCGCCATTGCAGCGTGTACAATATTGGATTATGCGACTTTTTAGCGAGCAAAAAAAACCGAACTTGCCACCTGTTTCATCATAATATCGTTGGCTAATCGTGGGTACATACTAGTACGTACCTCTTGCTAAGCTTTCGAGTATATATGGGTGTGGTCAGATTTATTTAGAAGGCACCAGTAGCGATCGAATGTACAATGCCAGACTGCAGCGCGTCACTTGCGCCACGATGCAGAAATGATGGGTGGCGGCGAAGGGGACATGTGCGCGCCGCAGGCGATGTTTAGTAGGCGGCTGTGGTGTGGCTGTCGCTGTGCTGTAGACTAATTTTGTCATAATGAGTTTTAAATCATATAAAATAACTCAAAAATGTAAACAAAATATTGTATGCCCTTAATTTCGTTTTATCCTAGTTTGAACTTATTGGTTTTGTCGTTACTATGACAATATTTGCTGAAAAGTTTTTCTTAGATTAAAAGGTATTGGCGCCAACGTACAAACAACCTAACTAATATTTTAAAAACATTGTAGGCAGCAACATAAGTAGCAATAGTGAAACTGGGGAATCTAAATAAAATACGGTAACGCAGATGTGTGGACGGTGATGGGTCTCCCTTGGCGGAAGGCGTGTGCGCGGCGCTGGGCCCAGCTCCGGCGCGCGAGGCCGCCTGTCGCGCGCCCTGTCCCGCCGACTGCGTCGTCAGTGCCTGGTCCGACTGGAGCCCTTGCGACCAGGTACAACAACTAACAAAAAAAACTATTAGTTTTAGCCTAATTATCCCATAACAACCCGGTCGAGTTAACTTTACGCTTGGCTTTGAAGATATTCATTGGCGTTTAGCTGTGATATGCGAACCCTACTGACGCCGAAGACTGAAAGTGGGAAGTTGTGAGGGGAAGGGGGAGCGGGACGATGCTTGCTTTTCACATACACGCAAACTTACTTCGGCCGGGTGGTAAAAACATCATCCATGAAAACATGCAAGAAGCTGTTATCCTCGTCTGGTCTGGGTCTCCTATTTGTTGTACAATCATCCGCGTATGGAGCTCCGAGGCGAGGCGACAGAATATGAATACATCAGCCTTTTGCAATTCACTGCTCAGACGCAAGCTGCCCCCAAAATACGCCATGAACCGCAATCTTCCCATTTTTCACGGTCAAGACACTCCCAGCTGCCCTTTCCAAGTCGTCGATCGGCCTGGCCCGATGGCGTCCAGTACTACATTAACTGAGCCATAGCCACCATTAGAGAACCCGATTAATCCACCGACCATTAGTTCCGCTACAAATGCAACCTCTAACCAGCCCACTGTCATTTTAGTTCGTTACACTATTACATACATGTATGTATACACTATTATTACATAGCTATGTACATACATATGACCAAGTACACACGCTACTTATATATAACTATGTGCATTAAATGCCTCACCGCTGGACAGCTCATAAGTGCCAACCATAAGTTACGCTACAAAAATTGTTAGAGTACTGTGCAGCAACTTGCTCTGGTAGGTATCCACCGACTTACACAACCAATTTTCTTACCTGCTGCAATATTGACAATGCTTGACTCTGTCATATCCCGGTGTAGAGGCGGAGATAGCTTGAAGCCTTGCTAATAAGGCCTAACACCACGGTCGCAGGGGGGGATGTGTAGTAGCGTAGCTTGCCCTAAAACCTGTATTTAAAAAAATACCATGAGGTCATTTAACAGGATTGCGGTGGAACTTGAGTATATTGATTTGGTATACATAGATCTCTATTACACACTCTAATCCTAAGAACCTTATATCATTGATTGGGCTACATATTCACATTCAGTAGTAGTTACCCTTCTAGCGACATACCTATTACATCCACGATGTCAATAGGTCAGGATTGTCTCTCGTTATCAGGACTGCTGTGTGCTTGTTCACTGTCTTATACCATAAAAAACTTCGATGTGGATAATAGTCCAGTATTTGGCTATAGAGTTCACGCTATACGGCTGATTGTTGGCGTCATATTTTGTTGTATTGTATATTGCAGACAAAATGGGGCGGGCGGCGTGACAAAACGCGCGTGGTGCTGCGCGGCGCGGAAGAAGGGGGCACGCCGTGCCCGCCGCTCGTGGCTGCCGAGCCGTGCGCGCCGCGCTCGCACGCCTGGCACGTCGCGCCTTGGGACGACTGCCAGCCGCTCGGTAATTCCTCACCACACACTTTACTCCTCCATAAAACGATCGTTGGAACTTTCTTCAAGCTTAATTAAATAAGGAACATATTGCCAGCCCCATGATAATCTCTCACCTCATACTCGCTTCTCCCAATATAGCGATCTATAATGGAGGAAACGAGAGATCTGTAGAATATCTTTCTAGAATGTCATCAAATGACAAAAAATACTGTGATACAATTATCTATATGACAAAAAATACTGTGACACAATTTGTGCCGAATTTAGAGCATTACTGTTAAAATAATCAAAACAGCTGCACCACTGAGACTTATAAATTATGAGATTAGGTACACACTCAACTCAACTAAAACAATTTTCACAGGTGGGTCTCCGTGTGGTGAAGGTACCAAGAAGAGATCAGTCAGATGTCTGCGCAGTGACGGAATGTTCGTGGATGACTCATTTTGTCCTGTAAGTGTATTTCATTATCTCCTCATTATATTGTATATTTCTCAGGTTTAAATTATTTTCTATCGTTAACGTAGTAATTTCGAATTTCCATTGCGCTAAAAATTTGCCCATTTACCGTACCAACATCGTGTTTTGGTTTGCAAAATAGGACTTGTAAAATAGCTGGTGAATTTACTCATTCTAATATTCAGAGGCTATTCATCCCTTAACATTCATCAATATGGGGCCCCATGTCATTAATAAGACTGATAGCTACGCACAGCAAGTTTTATATACTAATACTAGAGAAAAACCCGGCTTCGCCTGGGTAAAATTTAGACTCAAATCACACAATCTTTAACATAAGCTAATTACCTTGTTATAAAATAGTACGAAGAGAAAATAAATTATACTATATACATATATAATCTACGCCCCGTTCTACAATATCAATAAAACCTCACTTAGTACCTATTATATGTTCTTTGGGCTCATGGGATCGGTATAAAAACCTTTAAAGTGATTAAAATTATCTATTAAAGAAATATGTCCGATTTGTCAGTTAGCGAAATTACAATTTCAATCACGATTTTATTAAAATACTTGATAATCGGAATTTTGCGGATATAGTTGTCGGCTCGAAATCTGTATTTGTCTACGTCTTGTAATACAGATAAGGTTTCGATCGAGTCTACCGTAAGAGATTATAAATATAGATAACAATGCGTCATCCAATACAGCTAGCTTATTTTAGTTTATTAAAAAATAATAAATAAATATTTTATTAATGAGACTTAAATACTTAATTAAAACTAAGTTAAATAAAAATTAAAATAAAATACGTTAAATTATAAAATCTTAGTTCACTTCCCGGTTGCAAACATTCAGTATGTTGCATACGGATTTAAAAGGTAAAAGATAAAAATTTTATTTTACATTTTTGTGTATATATAAAACGTGCGTAGAACGCGACGGCGTCGGAAGCGCGCGAGTCGTGGTGTTACGTGCCGTGCGGCGTGGACTGCGAGCTCGGCGAGTGGGGCGCCTGGGACGCCAGCGCCTGCTCCTGCGGGGATGTCTCCACCGCGCGCCACATGCGCCGGATACGGTAACTATCGACGGAAAACAATCTTGATCCTTCAATTATATCGAACTAGCTGTTGCCCGCGTCTTCGTTCGCGTGGGTCACTTTCAAAAACTACCAGTTTAATCTGGCCTTGTATAGAACTTGTTTCAAATGCAATGACAGACCAGCTTAAACTGGTTCAATGTGCCTCTTTTGCAATTTATGATAGGAAAGGGTTTTCGCGGAATAAAAATTATTTAAATGTTGACCCGGACTATAAGCTACTGCTATACGATATTTGGTAAAAATCCATCCAATAGATTTTGCATTGCATCGCTTACAAACAAACAGACAACATTTCGTTAACTATTGTGTATTGGTTCTCAATCCAGTATACAATAATAAGTAATAATTGTCTTTTTTTAATTAAGTACAGACTCAGCTGAGTTACTGTTTTATGACATACTAGATGTTACACGCGGCTTCGCACGCATTTTTATTTTTACAAACTTACCTCAACATCATTTGACTTGACTTCACTCCACTCCACCCCACCCAACCTCACGCAATCCCGCCCCTAAATTAACTGCTTAGTCTACAACAAATGGAGGAA
>DVZN01000501.1:0-12905 GCA_018237365.1 Caria ino melicerta
GCCTATAGACACCAAAGGTGGTAATGGTGCGCCGCCAACCTGAGGCCGGGATGTTAGGCCTCGTGCAAAAGTAATTTCGGTTAGGTTTCTGATCAAATATCATCGGGCGGGAAACTGGCCAGTTTATTGCAGGGCGGAAGGCAAGTGCATCCACCACCCTGAGATCCAATAAGTAGGTATAATAAGCAATATGAAGTGATTGCTTTACGGACAACAGCAATGGTCTTAAATACAGAAAGAAAACGGTAACCGGGTACGTCAAAAGGACTTGTATGCCGACGATGTTTCGTGTTTTTTAATTGTAGAAATACTTGCCACCTAAATATGATTTAAGGTCACGGAACCTGCATTGGGCCTATTTCACTGCTAAGGTCTGTTATGAGTCATTGCAAAGCTTACCGCACGATTATAGGCAAAATACATACCCACATGAGTGGGGTATTGCTGCTCAGTAAGAGTAACACTGAACACTGGGATTTTCCTACACACCATGACATAGGTCCGCCACTAAGCATAGGATTATGGCTAAAGAGACTGCGCAGATTGTAAGTACACATACGAAAATTAGTACCTACACTAAAGGCGTGTGTTCATGTTCATATTTGTGGGTATAAGACTTGATAAGAGTCATCTTCCGTCTGAAGTCGAAGCAGTTATCGTATTAATCACATTAGGACAAACTATATTAAAGAAGTAGAAAAGTACATATTTCCATTGTGAACATTTGTCTTAGTTTTATCAAATCTAATCGGCTTCTATTGTAAATTGTGTAACATGCCAAATGGGTATAGTTGTCTACATTAGTGATTTTTTACACCTATTTCCATTGTGTTCAGCTAAGGTTGTACCTAACCCTCAAAATTGAGTAAATCAGGTTGTTAACAAGTAGCTACCTATCACAAAAATCTAACCTTCAGAAACAATATTTTAAATTCGTCATCGTCGTATTCTACATTTAAAAGCTTTCGTAAGCACTCTTTAAATTGTTTTGGCAGCATTTTGTTTCTATAAGCTTCCTGAAAGGCTTCTTTGATTTTGACCATATCTGCCATCGTGCACCGCTCGTGGAGAGGAGCATTCCGCCAACGCTGACGAGATACGGGCGCAGTACTGCCTTCCGTGTTAGACGAGACAGACATTAGAGATCTTAGTTCGTTATTGTTTGCCATTTTGTGAAATGAGTTTAAATTAAAAATAAATATTATTTAATATAAATCAGCTTTAAAATTATACTTTCAGATTGCATTCCTTTGAGTATAGAATCTTGCATTCAATGAGTGACTTATTGCCAAAGCTTAGTGCGATTTAGATGGCAGCTCGCACTGGCTTATAGGTATAATCTATGACTGGCATGGCACCAACCAAATACAAACTCATTTGTCCAAAAGGCACCTGTACTAAACAACAGGAAGTGAAATAATGTTCTATAGCAAAATTTAGATAAACATAAATATTAGTAGAATTGACATAGAACTAAGAAACATTTCTTTGTCTCTTTTTAACAACTAGTCTGTGCATATATTGTTTTTAAATTTCTAATAACTACGTGAGCTGTCAAAACTAGGGATGCATGTAAAAATATATCGATATTTTCTGAGCTTCTGAGATCCTTATTAACTTAGCGCTGTATGTGTCAATGAGTTGGCAATTCAATGAGTTCCGTGAGTAATAATGTTATGTGGTCAATAGTAACAATTATCTTTACTCTAGAATAATAATTTGTATTGGTGTATACATGTATTAGATTATACATTTATAATACATTAGATTTTTACAATACAATTTTATTCTTAACAACATTTGCTAAGAATAACCAAAAATAAAAAAATGAAATTGAAAACATTATGAGTTAGAGTAGTTACTCATAACAAAAACTACAAATATTTATTCGTACTGATGTGTATTTAAATCATTCTAAATGCTCGAAGGATGTGAGAGTAACAAAGTACTCCCATTTTTCGTTACTGTAATACTTTTGTTCACACATTATAATCTAAACCCAAAGTAAACAGATTACTTTGCTTCTGTTATACACCAACCATATTATATATGCATTTCACCCAACACACAATCCAGAAATGCGAACTTCTATGTTTATTACACAAATGCGCACCCCGTCACAAATTGAACCCGAGTCTCGCTATTCGTCGACGTGGTAAGGCAAATACCCTCACCACTCTGCCAGAAAGATCGATAGATAGGAGATAAATAATTAATTAATATTGAAGAATTGGCAGATTTCGAATTAAATTTGTAATTAACATTTACTTCTAAATTTAATCTGTGTTATAATTTATTTTTTTTAATTATTCATAAAAAAATAGGGTTTTTTGAAATCACAATTCAAGTAAAATGTTTATAAGTATCGCGGAGCGCTAGCATAAATTAGTGAGTTCCCCGCGATTGGATATAATGCAACATGCGATATGTTAAAAAAAAGTTGATGCGATGGAAGGAACTTGTTTTCCTGAAAAAATTATAGCATACTATAATTTTTCACAAATACTATCTTTTTCATCCATATATTTATTATACTAAAGGATTGGCGATGCTAATCGTCAAACGAGATTAAAACTTAATTTTTTATGTGAGCGTGAAATGTCAATGCGTGTGTTGCTAGTGTGCGGAACTAATACAGACACTATCGATACTAATCAAATATATATCTTCGTGATTCCTTTTTTCACTTTATTATTCAAAGAGAATGTAATCAGTACAGATTCGTTATTTTTATTTTGACCGACAATAAATTTTATAAGACCAAAAATAAAAATTTAACCACCAATCTCAATTTAAATTTTATTACTACAGTTTTGTATATCATTAGAGGAAAGCAGGCAGTTCTTCTTTTGGTAATAAGGATGTTAGTGGTGCGTTGTCATCTTTAACGTAGTGCATCATGTATATATCTTTGAACCAAAATATCATAGTTTGTAGCATCGATTAAAATACCAGGGCAAATAGGTAGAATATTTATTATAACTAGAAAGTGGCCACAGAACTCTATTGCCTATTAGGTAGCTACCACGGTGCTTATTTAGCCTTTAGTCGCATTTTACAAGCTGTATGGTCGGAAATAGATAACCTATAGGCTATAAGTTATCTATTTCCGACCTGGCAGCTAGACAGAAAAGGGTAAGGAGCTAAATACAAACTATGCATAACATTTATGGAGTAATGTAAATCGCCTCTGTAGTGTAACGGTACGGCTGTCACCTGTTAAGACTGCTAGCCGCTTAGGTCCCGGGTTCAAGTCCCAGGTCGGGCGACTTTTCTTAAAATGTTTTTCAGATTATTCTGAGTAAGCATGACATTGCCCGGGATAGGAATGTGCCCGAAGTGGCGATAGCCTTGCCACCTATCACATCATGGGCCCTAGTACCTTGACTAATCGTTGGTGTTCTATTATATCTAATGGACTTATGAGTCGTGGAGATACTAGCACACCTCTGCTTACCCTTTCTGAGATAATAAGCGTGAAGCTACTTTTTTTCATTTCATAATGAGTCTGCTATAAACTAAAACAGTAAAATTTAAAAATTGAGCAATACTGATCATAGCGTAAAAATCATATTTTGACATTTTTAATACTTTTATATTCAAAAAAACTGATTTTTTTTATTTCGCATTATAGAAAGCAATCCGTGAACATCACACATCTAACATAGTGCTGACATTTCAATAGTGTTTATCTAAATAATTATTAATAATATATATAAAATATAGGCAGTAACAACAATAAGTAGGCAGAGGTACATACTAGTTTGTACCCACGATCAGCCGACAAGTTTAGGTCTCATGATGTGACAATTGGCAGGTTCGTCGCCAGTCGGGCACAAACCCAATCCCAGGCAACGTTATGTTTTTTTTATAAAAACCGAAAAAAATCCATGTCTGAATCAAACCCAAGACCGCTCGCGTCAAAGTCGGACTCTGACACCACTCGACTACAGTTGCCTATTATTAGTTTTTATTTATAATTTTAGGATAAGCTCGATGGATATATCTACATTATAAAATAGGCGACCACATAATCTTCTACTTTTTGAAGGCGATTAGCAATGAAAAAATATGTAGTTGTATAAGACATTATAAACCTTGCGTGCGACCTATTCAACCTATTTTCGAAATGGAGACATCGATAACACTTTATCGATAGTGTCCTTGCCTAGAAAATATTTTTTTCTATAATAAGACGAATTTTCGCATTTATGTAATTTTTTATTCTACTTTGTATGCATTCAGAATATGTAATAAAACTTGAACATTTTCCCCACGTGTCTATGTATAAAACTTAAGCAGTAATTCTAAAATATTGCATCTACAAAACTAATGAATTCAAGTATCACTAAAGTATGAAATGTGTATTTCTGTGAGATTTATTTCATGGATTGTCCAATCACTTATATTAAACCCTATTTTAATACTTTATAATCCAAAATTATTCCAATAAAGCAAAATTTATTTTGAAGATTTTAAACGTTAGGCCGACATAGGCCCATAACGTGTACGTGAATTGTCTCGCCTTTCTATCTCGCTCCAACGCAGGGTATAATATAAACAAAATTGTCAACCGTACGAGGTTCCTCGTACAAATACGAGATTTTAGGTCGTCATATGTACTAGTAACTTAAACCTCGTACAGTTGCAAACTTGCAATAGTAATTTCATGTTGTAAAATGTCTTAAATTTAATAGTTTTTATGCCTTTATTTTAATTTTAGCATTTTATTTAAAACGCATAAAAACGTATGAGGTTGGCAAACTAAATTAAGAGATTTTTAGCTAAAGTAGGAGAAAAAAATAGTATGGTTTGCAACCCTGACTTTAAATTTCGAACCCTGGACATAACCTAAAATTGTTTTTTTACCTGATAAAATTACAAAGTTTTGGATTACAGTGTTTACATAACAAAATGTTTTTAACACTAAGATTGTTAGCAAACAGACATCCTCGTTTTATAGCCCGCACAGTGTTTGTAAAGAACGATAACGTTGACGATGCTTGTAGAATGATAAATAGAATCTTGGGAAAAGAAGGTATCTTGGAACAGTATAGACTTACGAGGTACTACGAAAAGCCTTTTCAGGTACTGTAATTCCTATTTACTACACATTTATCAATCAAGAACCATACTGGATTATACCTATTCCCGAACATACAAATTCTATTCCTTTTATTATAAAGTAACAGTTTTCCACGGCTTTCCTATAGCCTTTTTTATGACACTGAAGATAACAGATAGCAGACGAAATACAATTTCAGATCCAACAATTTTATGTATATAATAAGTTTCAAATATCAAAATTTTTTAATCAGGTGCGGCAATATTGCATTGCGAATATGTGATTTTTTCTAAACATGAAATTTTACGAAAATTAACAGAAAGATTATTCTTACTGTTTTCATTAACCATCAATTACTATA
Organism: Caria ino melicerta; assembly: GCA_018237365.1. Classification (NCBI taxonomy): domain Eukaryota; kingdom Metazoa; phylum Arthropoda; class Insecta; order Lepidoptera; family Riodinidae; genus Caria; species Caria ino. The sequence goes on from DVZN01000501.1 coordinate 5,427, forward strand.
ATAATGACATTTTATAATACTGTGTTCTCAATAATAACAAGTGAGTGAATGTTGTCTGTATGAAGGCATGATGGATAGTTTTAACTGTCCTAAATATCCTTTTTCACTCTTAACCTACATCCTTACCTTCCTGTAATTTTATTTTCTTAAAATATATTTATTACACCTTATATAAATAGATTTTGGATAATATTATAGTAAATAACAATATTAAATTGTAGTGTAAAATAGATTAGATAATACTTTTTTAAAGCTTAAACAAATATTTGTGATGTTCTCTTTTTTGATAACTTAATCAAAATGGAAATTGTGGTACCATATAGTGGTTATGTGGCTCTTCCATTTGAGACTTGACACTGGTAGTGTTCACTGAAAATTGCCACTAAAATAACGAAGTATTGTACCAATTTGATGGAAAGGGATAACCCTCTCCTAAACATAGTAAATGTTACTCATGCACCATTAACTTTGAGACTAAAAGACAACAGTATTTAGTATATACAGTGGAAAATTAATTCTTTTTACCACAGACATTAGTTAGTTTTGATAATAACATTTAATTTGTTTCAGACAAGAAGAAGAGTCAACCATGAAAAGTGCAAAGCAATATACAATGAAGATATGGAAAGAAAGATAAAGTTTGTCCTTAGAAAAAATAGACATGAACCATTCCCTGGATGCCATTAAATAAATTTGTTATTAGTTAGTTAATTCAATATTAAGTTTGACATAGAAGAAACTAGTAATGATAGTGTCCCTATTACCTTATGTATCTTACGGTAACTGGTATATCCTAAAACCCATAATTATGCTTATTTTGGAGATGATATAATAATTTGTGTAATTTAAGTTGTAATACTTATTTTCCTTGTATCAATAAATGGTCACATTGGCTGGAAGATACTATAAGAAACTGTACTTACATGATTTGTTGCCAATCTTGTATGCTTAATGATTAGGGATATATTATAAAAGATTAGATTGGTATTTAATGTTTTGATTTTATTATAAATAAAAGAGATAAAATATGTGATTTCATTTATTCTTAAACAGTAAATAGAAATAACTAGCAAAACATTAAAAATCTCATATTGTCAGTTGCTTTGCAAGTTAACATATAAAAATACAGCAGAGCTAAAGTTAAAGCGACTAGATTCACAGTTTGGCACGGGATTAAGCCCAGTGGGCATGCGTGGTGTCACATGTAAGTGAGGCAGGATTCTCTTCTTCTCACATAGAAGTGGTAGCGGTAGCAGCGATGACATGTCTTAATGCCACAACGATAGCTGAGACCTCCCTGCGGTTTACCTTTACAGTACTTCAATCCACATGGATACCAGTTTACACATACCTGTAACAGTATAAATGTTAGGTAAATAAGGAATGATAAATGAAACATTGAATTAGTGTTGACCCCGTGAACCCCGGCCATAGCTCACACCGAATCTACTGGACCAATTCTAAATTAACTTGACTGGTGGATACTTTGTTCACAGCAAGTTTATAGGCTACTTTTTATCCCATTTAATGTCCCTGGGCCCTTCCCAAGGGAATTAAACAGAATGAGAAAAATATAAACTTGGTCATAATTCATTAATGCTCAATAATGAATTCCATTTATTATTTTTTTGTTAGCTAGATGGGGTGGGGAGTGATGAGATTAGGTGGGACGGGGAGTGGTGGTGTGGAGTGAAGCAAAGTTGAGTTTATTGGCGTCAAGTCAAGTTTGTTTATGGGTCTGCCAATGGTGGTCTTAAATCTTATTTTGTATTTTTATCTATATACAGCTGCCATCGGGTTCATTCACACATAGTTTTTTTATTTGTATGTTTTTTGATAATACCTATGTTCCTACTAAATATTTTATATTAAACACTTGTACTGTTCCACATTTAATGATTTAAACTTTCTGCCTACCCGTTTTGCTTTTTACAGCATCATCAGGGCAATATTATAGTGGAACAGTACAAGTGTTTAATACAAAATATTAATAATGAAGACCTACCAAGTGCCAACGATGAATAGTGTGAATTATACTAAATATTTTGTTGCTGTCGGCAACTTTGCTTGCGTAAAATACATATTAATACTTTTATTGAATCTATTAACCTCAGTCATGCCCCGATTGTGTAAAAAAAAAATTAGGAAATTGGTTGACCCTGCAGGGCATCCCCACAACTTCTTACTAATTTCAACCACTAAGTGTTTGCTTACGATTTTTTTAGAACTTAAGATATATTTAAGTTCTTTGAGTTCTTCAAACATAAAGATATACATTTTTTTAAATTTGATATCTCTTGATCAAATCGAAAGAAACCCTTGGATAATACACGGGCGATTTGGTCATGGTATGTCAACCTAGGTCTCCTCGGGTACCTACAGCCATCCACATGCGCATTGTATATCTGTTATTTAATCTTGCATCATCCATTCTTACTACATGACCGAAACATCGGAGCATGCCCTTTCGCATCTTTATAATAACACTTTCTTTCAATCCCACTCTATTTCTAATTTCTCCCAATTTGGTGTAGTTGTTCAGAAGTTAATAGCGTACATACATTTCGAAAATTCACTTTTATTTATATAATATGTATGTACGAGCATTACTTCTGAACGATTCCAATTCAACTGATTTGATTTCACCGCAAGAATTTTCTTAATTGTGACTGGAGAAATAAAATATGGCGGTATGAAGTTTGTGGGTCAGCTAGTAATAAATAAAAACGCGTCTAAAACACCTAGTACTAAATAAATATTTCAAACAAATATATTTATTACTCAAACCCATAATAATGTGACCGTGACCTTTGACCTTTGACTTAGAGCATCGCAATGACTCGCCTGGATTGGTATCATTGCCTTACCTATTCCTATGCCATAACGACAGTGCTAGTTGTTGACGTATTTTGGTTTGATAGCCGGTAAACTTACTTTTGCACATAGCCTAAAATCCCAATCTCAGTTTGGCAATGCACCATTACCTACCTTTGGTGTCTAAGGGCAGTGTCAATTTCTTACCATCAGGAAATATGTCTGCTTGTTTTTGCTGCCTTTCAATATCATAAAAAACAATGTATGATTTGTTACTTGGCCTGCTAGTACACAACCCCAATCTCAGATACCACAGCCTCATTTAAGATACAATTCTGTAAAAATAAAGTTTGAAAATGATTTTACCTCTAAATGACAGATGCATTCTTTTGTTGGTTTTGTCTCCTCAACACAAACTCCAACAACTGCTGCACTATCCGATGTGTCAGATGGTAGAGCATGATCAGGGAATGGTATGATTTCTGAATTGTATGATGTCTGTTCTATTCCTGGAACATAATTATTGAATCTTATAAAAACTGTACTCATGACGCGTCAATTTTTTTTAAGCTACCACCGGTTCGGAAACGTGGCCACACACCGAAAAGATCCGGCGAAAGAAACTCAGCGGGCTTTTCCTTTTTTACATTGTCCTTTTTACACTGAATTAATACAAATAATTACTTATAAACTAGTTTACAAAACTATAATAAGAGATTGGTATGAGGAGCAACTAGTCCCAGGATGTTTATCACTAATGTAGTTTGAGATATTATAATAGTTATAATAGCCCAGAGGTGGGAACAATACTCCATGTTCGGCCGAATTTGCGCTTTTTTCTAAAGCGAAAATTTGGAAGCGATTGGCCGGCTGCATTAGTCCAAACTGAACATCGCTCGAAATATCGACACTCAGAATCCCAATACTGGCGCCGGCAGCCAGAAGAATGGTCTCAAAACGAGGGGATACCACGACAGGAGTCTTTTTAGCGGTAAACGCACAAACTTGTGTCTTTGTGGAGTAAATTTTACTAAATTTAGTTGGCTCCAATTTGAGTAGGAACGTAGTAAGCTCTCGATTTCAGACTCAAGTTTGTTCCGGTTCTCTGAGACATGTTCCCGGGAAGTATTGGCACGGCCTCATTGACATTTGCATAACAATAAGTGCCACTGATATGTAACAGGGATGCTATTATTGTATATCAGCGATGATTTCGAAAACACCCATGAATAAAATACTCGTCAATCACTGACCTCAGCCTCCGCCCAGCGATGAGTAAGTTATATGAGAAGATCACCCGCTGAACGACCACTACGAAAACCGTAGTGTCAACCGTAGTGTAGGTCACTAATAAGCTGGTGATCTTCTAGGTACCTCAACAGCTGGCTATGGCCAGTAGTTGGTAGGATCAGTGCGATCACCGGTTTTGGGGATCGAGAGTACTAGAGCCGCCTTCCACGACTGCTAAGCACGAGCTTGGTACAGTGCCTGAAGAGTAAGAGAGCCGGAAATGTCGCGTTAACAACGGTGTCAACTCGAGGAGTACATTTTTTAACACTATCGGAGTAATGCAATCAGGCTCACTCGACTTACTTATGCCCAAGGAAAAAAGGGCTCTACATACTAAGTTTTAAAGAAACTCAACACCTGGCATAGAGCTTTTACAACGAGGGATGGTTAGCGATAATTTTCTCTGATTATCCAAAGTCGAGATGAACGCAAAAAGAGAGCCCAGAATCATCATCATCATCATCCCCCCGTGAAGAGATGGTAAAGACGGCTTTGAAAAATTCGCCAAGACAGCCTTGGTTATAGACCAGAACGATTTAGTTCCCGAGAGTAGGTGTGCCAATCTCTCGCCAATTTTGGAGATGTACTCTGACTAAGCCTTAGCAATAGCTCTTTTGAAGGACCTGGAGGCAGACTAATTTCCTCACTTCTTCAATTTTCTTAGTGAGAAGTTAAAAAACATCAAAGATGTAATTTTTTTTATTTTAATTGATTAATTACAGCTCCTATTTTCAAAAACTTTAAGTAGTGGCAGCGTACAAATATTTTATGACATGACCGCCTTGTCAACCACCATAAAAGTTAAATTTCAATGTAATCAAGTCTGCGCCATCACCATTTTCCCAGGCTAGTACGACAAGCTATAGAAATATAAAAATGTTTTTTGGATTAATTGTAGATTCAGTATCTACTAACTATATTCATTTTCTGACTAATACAAGATTATAAAACCTGATATTACTTGATTTGCAAAACAGAAAATATTGGTTCTGAATATGAAACTACATTCATGGAATGTGAACCTTTACTAATGAAAATCAAGTTCCCAAAGAATAATGTATCATTATTCTCAACCATGGATTAAACTGTAATGAAGTAATGGATAAAAACATTCATAAAGATGTTTTTATGGTAACTAGAACCAGGCAAGCAGCTCACGACTACACTACCATGGTGACAAGAGAAATGGATACATTTCTGACTCATATTATTACATCTATTTTATTTAAAAAAGTATTGCTACTTACACCTATTAAATTATTATTAATATCAATAAATTAATGATTTTTTTGTTTTGTTTGTGAACTTAAAAAGGTTAAAAAAACCAAAATTATTCCAATTAACAGAATATTTAGAAATGACCTTTTGATCAGGGTAGAACCTGTTAGTGCAATATGAAGGGGATACTATCAATTTAAAATGATACAACTCCCGTGTCATACACTCTCGTTTTTGGAGATAATTTAAACTTGTATTACAATGTTAAAAATATATGACATGGCTGCTGAGTCACCTGCAACAAATTAGTTAAATCAATCACATTTTTAGAGAACATCCATATTTGCTTACCTGGCCTTGGTACCCATCTTGTAAGATCAGCAGTACGAAGATACACTTTTTCTCCAGCTGGAGCGCAATGACGTGCAGCAGGTGGAGAAAGTATTCTGGTAACACGACCAGCCCAGGCTGTTGCTGTTGTCTGCCGCCATCCTTTGTCCTCTTCGGCAACTCGCACAGTTCCTGGGTTTTTCTATTGCCAAAAATTTTACTTTTAGTTGGATTTTTATGAACTGCTTAAATATAGTCACACAAAAATAGTCTCACCCTAAAATTGAATCTTGTATCAATATATTATGCTTGTAAGAGAATTATGGATTTGACCTAAGTTTTTTAACAAAAATTTATTCAACCTCACCTGCCGTAGCTTAGCCATAGCATCAGGAGCGATGAAGTCTGCTTGAGCAGCATGTGTAAGAAAGCACAAAGTTTGATGTCCAGTTTGACCAAGCTCTTCCTCAGCTGGTATAACAACTTTCATTGCTTCCACCTCCTGCAATAGTCACCACTGTAGCATTATATATTTTTTTAAATTAACCTGTGTTTGTATGGTCTATTTTGTATATTCTACAACCTACTGCCTATCTGTTGATTAGCTCGTATTACAGCATAGCTTTACATTAATAAATAATAATAATAAATATCTCTGGACAAGTCACACATATTGATCTAACCCCAAAGTAAGCAATTTATTTGCTTGTGTTATGGGTGTTAGCCAACGATATATACAAAGAAATATACATGTATAAATACCAGAATAAATGTAATAAACACCCAGACCCAGAAATGCGAACACCTATGTTCATCACACAAAGACCCGCCCCCGACGGGAATCGAACCCGAGTCTCGCTACTTGTCGACACGGTAATGCAACTACGCTACCACTCGGCCAGCGATATGTATATGATATGTATATTTACAAGAATTACTCATTAAAAATGATTATATAGAGAGATAGATTTACTAGCTGTATGTACTTCTTACATCAGTATGCCTGTAACCCTTGTGCACAGTGAGGCGACTATGGTCAAAACCAACCTGTATACTGAGGCAGGTCGATAAATTAATGGTTTACCTTTAATTACAGCTTCTCCTCCCCATATTCCTGCATTAGCCTCCGCTGGATATTTTAGGGGTATAGCTATGTTCTGCACGGGCAAGGTTTCACCAGTGAGTTCGTCACGCTTCCATTTGCTGTCTTGTGGGATATAGTGAACAGCTGCTGGTTTCAATACCTTCCACTCTCGCCAAAATTTTTTATATGCTTGTGGCAATTCTGAGGCTATACCAATTTCAAATCTTGTTTTTTTCTTATAAGATTTCGATAATGCACGAGCTGTCACCTTAAAATTAAAGCGTAAAACAATTTAGTGTACATAATTATTTACGCATCGCTAAGGTCATACAAAAATGATGCAACGGACATATTTCCTGAAAAGTATTGTAAGAAAGTACCTGAAGACGAGATGATGCCATCTATAAAGACTTTATTAAATAACATGAACAAAAAAATTACTAAAATAAAATTTATTTTACACACGTACAAGTGAATTAAAATTTGGCTAAATTTTAACTTTTGACAACTGACATTTTCTATTTTTAGTACTTTTTTTTTAAATTATTCCTCTCAGGGAAATAAAAGATATTAGTCCATACAGCCTAGTCTGCCGTTTCATCATTTTCTTATAGTATTTCATATTATCGTATTTTTCATTCGTATTCTTCAAATCTTCATATTAACATGGTCCTTATATCGTTATGTCATTGTAAGTTGTCACAGTTAGTCTGTCTTTGTGCCAGGCAAAGAGGTGACAAACC
>DVZN01000502.1:0-12901 GCA_018237365.1 Caria ino melicerta
TCGGCAACATTACTTGCAGCGATGTCTGGATCATCCAGCGAGAAGCATATCTGCCCCCACGGGTAGGATGCAAAGAATTAGGTATTAAAAAGGCATTTACTATAATGCATAAAATTATAGTGAATACCACCAATTTGACTAATTTTACTTAGTATTTATACGAAATTCAGTAATTGTGAAAAACTGCGCCAAACTTTTTTCACGATCCCGCCAAACTTTGATTTCGAGTAACAGCTTAACAACAAATTATGTTAACAGTCACTTGTCACTCATTAATCCTCTTTGTGATGGAAGTTGAATTGAAACATTGTTGCAAGAGTGCTGATGTAAGGTGAGAATGACGTAACCAGCGTCTTTCGTACAACATATTCTCTTCCCGCTGAGGAGTGGAATAGTCTGCCTAAAAATCGTGAGTAAATAAGTATGTACTCTGGCTACTTTTTCGGGGATAAGGGCGTGACGAGTCCCTTGCAATATGTCAGACTATAGAGTGGCAAGTGTCACGATTCTTTCGTACCTGCCTAGTTTCCTCCACATTCATTACTCTCCGTACAAACACGCCAGTTTCGAAGACTCTTGACACCACTCTTGAATTATTTTAATAGTCGGATTGTATTTATGGTACATAATTAAAAATTATTATATTTAATGTAACTAGCATATAGTTATTGCCTGCGGCTTTGCATAAGTATTTCTTTTTTTAAAAAACACATATGTGTTATAGAAAAAGAGTTATATTAATATATTTATTTGAGTGCCTGAAAACAATTTTCACACTTTTATCGTCAATACTAACGATCTCCCATTAACACTTCCATTCCTTATTGCAATTTTTCTTTTTTGTAATAAGAGGCCGCCTTTCCCAAGGTTGAGTCTATCTCTGTACCAATTTCATTAGAATCGGGTCAAGGATTTAAACGTATAAGCGTAACATATAGACAGAGTTAAATTCAATAACTCAAATGCAATACAGCCGCTTAAACACCGACCTAAAGCTCACATTTTCCTTTTAACATTCGAAAAAGTCAACTAAATGTATAAATGACGGGTTTCCGAGGTTTTTTATCTCCAAAAACCTCAGAAACTCGTCATTATATTTAAAAAATATAATTAGCACAATAATAATAAAAATATAACTACAATTGAAAACCTCCTGCTGTTGAGAAATCGATGTAAATGGTCTCACGAGCGCCAGGAACTCTCAAATTGTAGAAATTAAAGACAAGTTTACGAACTCAGCTACATGTGTAAGTATGTTACTTCTAACTGATCCAACAATATGTACCAGTAATGCTGATGTTCTGTTAAAAAATAGTTTTCCTTACTCTATTAAATTTTTTCAGAAAAAATGAAAAACTTATAGAACGAGTTGCCCGATCTGGAAACCAAACCCGGGACCTCTTACATCAAAGTCGGACACCGACTATGCTCGACCACAGAGGCGATACGTGCAAAAGCTAAACTTTTCTATAAATACGAGTACTACGGCAACTTGCACAATATGATTGTATACTCTGTGGTCAACTATAATGCGACATGCGGTAGATAGACGAAAACAATCCCGGCCTGAGCTTTCCCTTTCCCGGCCTCTCCATATTCGGCGTAAATTTCTTATTATCAGGAAGTCCATTTGCTTGTTCGCCTTCCAATATTATAAAAAATGTACACAACAGCTTAGCACCAAATAACACCAGTGGGCAGTGACGACCCATTAGCATATTACGCGTAGTTGAACATTGTTGGAGGAGTGCTGACAGACGAGTGGGTGCGTGGTTACGTCAGATACACAACATATTAACGGGTCTTTAGCTTTGGTTAAAGCCTCTGTAACCGAATATAGTTCGAATCTATATTTAAACGTTTAATAACAACATAGTAACGTCCATACGGACTTCATGCGTGTAATTACATCAGTTAAACGTCAATTAACGGCATTCTTAGCATTGTTTTACCTTCCTTGGAGTAAATTAGCTTCCTATTACAGATAGTCTTACGAACATGTGGTGGTAGCTTTAGTAAACTATACGTATATTAAATGCTTGTCCTAAATGACTGACTGATAAACTTTAAACTATTGTCATTTTATAGAAATAATGATGTAGGCCTCTAATAAGATCATAGAATTTTCTAAAACTCTACCCTTAAGGGACTGAAAAAGAGGCAAAGTTTGTATGGGACGTGATTCCTTGCTGTAATCAACTTTATATTTTGCATTTACGCATTACTTAACCGAATTAATTCTAGTTTTCAATAAACACGTGTCAGAGTTTACGTAAATGAATGAGCTTTTTCGTAATGATTTGGACATAACGTTTAAGCGTAAAAAAAATTGTGCCATTAACGACACATTCGTATATTACGAATTTTAGGACATTTTAAGTGGGTGTGTGGTTACGCCAGACTAAGAATATGAACTTAGGCATAGAATGGGCCTCAGACTTACGTCCTTAAAAACTTTCACTGCCATCTAAATATATAAAACGAAAAGGTGATTGATTGACTGATCTATCAACTCACAGCCCAAACTACTAAACCGATCGGACTGAACTTGACATGAAGATAGCCACTAACTATGATGTAGGCACCCGCAAAAATGGATTTTTTGATAAATTTTATCCCCAAGTGGCGATAGGCTTGCCACCTATCACATCATGGGCCCTAGTACCATGGCTAATCGTCAGTGTTCTAGTATATTTACTGGACTTACGAGTTGTGGAGATACTAGCACACCTCTGCCAACCCCTTCGAGGATAATAGGCCTTTCTATGCCTAGTTTTAATGTTCTTTGGGTCCTTAGTTTTAATTTAAGCCACTATAGCCAAATAGTTCGTACGGTTTGGCATACTTTGGGGGAGGCCTGCGCCCAGCAGTGGACTGCAATCTGCAATAGGCTGATGTATGTATGTATGTATTGCCAAATAGGAATTTTGCTCCACCGACTAGACGAGATACCGTAGAATGTCATAAAAAAGTAAGTACCTTCACGCCTATTATCCCCGAAGATTTTGGCAGAGGTGTGCTTGTATCTCCACGACTCGTAAGTCCAGTAGATATACTAGAACACCCATGATTAGCCAAGGTACTAGGACCCATGATAATAGTGTTATAGATGTACAGACACAGCTTTTAACCAATTAACAATAACTACATGTAGATATTCCCAAGGTATTGCGCAGTTTATATTATCTCGCCTATAACAAATTACAAAACCAATCAGGTTATTTGCCTTGGTTCAGACGTATGTAAATATGATAAATGGATTTATTATTGTAATAATTAACTGGAGTTAGCATTTGTACTGCGGATAACAAAGTTAAACTAAAATGGCAACTTATAACAAAATATATTATAGAATTTATTTTGTTATAAGCTCGTACAATTTTAACCGAATTACGATAAAGACTTCATTGTTATAAGTTTGTAGCCATTGAATATGTCTGTATCTGTTAGTATGCATAAAAATAGAATAAATTTAAAGCTAATTTAAAGCATTTTTTTTGTTTGAAAGGTGATTTACTTGCAATGATTTCTAATAATGCTGTTTAAATCAGTTTTTCTGATTACTACAGTAAGCTCTTTTAAATTTATTTAAACAATTTTGTGTAGTATTTCCTTAACTTTACATTAAAAGTCGTCAACATCACAGCGCATATCAAAAAAAGCCATTACTGTGGCAAATCACCAATGAGGTTCCCACTACATTGTTGTTTTCTTTTAGTAATGCCATTAGTTGCCAGATAGAATGGCTGCGCAATGACATCAGGCTTCGTGGGCGAACAGAGTGCTCAACCCTAGAATACGTTATTTTGAAGTGGGTCTCCTACGCCCATACCATCTCTCCTGTGACACCTAGCCATTGTTCAGTGCTGCGTTCTGACTGCAACTGATGAGTAGGAATTCTGAGCTCGCTGCCTGGCGCTTTTCTTTTGTTGGATATGAGGTGTTTATCATCGAGACCGGCTGTGACAGTGCAGTGTGTTATCTGTGCTATTTGTGGTTAAAAATAATAGGCAATTAACTATTTTTAGGCAGTTCGTAAAAGGCGATTGTTTTTTTTATTACTGACGTAATCTTATCTAGTAGGATTGTACTGTCTCTACCTCATTGGTATCTACCTTCTTATTCTCCATGTCCGCTATAGCCGTGTTCCGGCTTAACCTCTGAGCCTAAAGTTGGCTATTCATTACGTCTATAGGTCACAGGTACCACTTGCCATCAGGAGATCCGTGTGCTTATTCACTTTATTCATCTTATTTAAATGATCCTTGCTCCTCCTCGCGATCGCTCTTACTTGAAGTCGAAATTTAATTTTATTTAACATGACTTGCAATTACGTTCGTCTAATTATCTTACTCTTTCTATACCTTTACACCGTTCTAATTTCTGTTCAAGTTCTTTTACTATTAAGGCTTCCTTTCTTCCCAAAAAACTTCTCTTATTGAGAAGTTTATCATTTAGAAAGACCTATCCCACGACATCCCTCTATATTATTTAGAAAGACTTATCACATGGCAATCCACACGGCTATATCCTCTCGATTTTTTTTCATCTGTCAGTTACATCTACGACGTTCTACATCCTCAAAAAATATTTTTTCAGTCACTACATCATTTTGTACCGGTTCATAGAATACACACCTACATTCCAATTTTCATCTATACAGTACCCATAGTCATAGTGTACATTGAGACGCATTCAATAAACAAACTGTTGTATGGACACTTCCGTACCTGAAGAGACAAATAGAAGTCGACACAGTTCAAGTGAGCATTCGCTCGAGTCTAGACGTTTAGTTTCTGGTTACACCATGTAGACGGCGCAATACCATTTCTCGTATAAACAATTTCCCATCTATCATTCCGTGATAGCAGTTACATGAGCCAGCACGTTACTTAGAGTCGCAGGTACGCATAGCGCCTGCACGTAACTCAAAATCGCAGGTACTCATGGCACGTTACTCTCAGCCAATTCACGTTGACTCGGCTCGAAAGCCAAATCTCAGGATTTCTTAAATTGTTTCTTACGATTGGTAGGTTGTAGAAAATCCACCATTAGAATATTTCGTACTTTCGTTACTCATCAGGTCAGCCAAGAAGTTTACTACGTTATGTAAGTTTAGCGTATGCCCCGCAAGGGTACAAGAGGCTGTCGTAGAAGATGAAACTCATACAGTATTGATTAAGTTCTACTTGGAGATCGATGCTTCGCGGAAATATACAGTAGTCCATCGAAAGGCATTCAATAAGTACCAATAGTGTCCGATAAAATAGCTATAACATACGGACGGACGACGGACATGACGAAATTATAAAGGTTCCGTTTCTTGCTATTTGCCTATGGAACCCTAAAAACGAGAGGGCAGTTCTATAGACATTCTAAACCAACGATGTAAACACTATTGCAATGGTAATGTAATCAACAACAACAGACTATTTATAACATCTCCGTATTGTCTCTGTACTTTTGGCAACGGATGCGAAAACATTGTTTGATGTAAGCACTATAAGTGATTCAGCAAATAATGCAATATGCCATCAATATACCTATATCCTTTGCGTGTAATGGTACAAACATTTTATGCTACAAACATTGTTAACCGGTTGCCGAGTGGTGAGCGTACTTGTCCTAATATGTCGACAAATAGCGAGGCTCGGGTTCGATTCCCGACGAGGCGGGCGTTTGATTAATGTACATAGACGTTCACATTTCTGGGTCTGGATGTTTATTAAATTTATTCTGGTATTTATATATGTATAATATCTTTGACTAATGCCCATATCACAAGCAAATAATTTGCTTACTTTTGGGGTTAGATCAATTTGTGTGATGTGTCCATGAATCATTTTATACTTAGACAGATTTTATTATCACACCGATGAAAAAAGAGGGGTGCTGTAAGTGATAGGGTGTGGTGGTTAATAAGAGGTAGAGTTTTGCAACGACTATCCTCTATCGGTACCTCTAATGGTGGGTTCTTACAATGACAACTTAGTACAATTTTTACTCGGGGTATAACAACTACTTTATACCATAAGCGGTTAGGTCATTTTTACAAGCTTATAATTTATTTATTTAATTATTTATTGTACACAAGTAAAATAAACAGTAACCAACACACACAAGTAAAGTAAACAAGGTACGTAACAAAAAGTTTAGGACTAATCTACAATAGGCGAGCTTATCTCGTGTAGAGATTTCTTCCAGCTAACCCTAGAAAGTAATGAACATAAAATTGTATTGGTTGTATTGTACAATAATTATTATATTAAAACTAAACTAACGTAATACTAATTTATGGATAAAACTTTGTATTGGGCAGATGGTATAATTTTAATATTTATATATATATATATATATATATATATATATATATAAAAGAAAGTCGTATAAGTTACATTACACTATTTATAACTCCAGAACGGCTGAACCGATTTGGCTGAAAATTGGTAAGGAGGTAGCTAAGAACTTTTTATCCCGTTCCCGTCGTTCCCGTGTGACGTGAAATAAATGGTATAACAAAACGCAACTGACATGGAATAACAAAACAACTCAGTCAAAATATAAGTCAGCGGTTCATTTGTTAAAAATGGTATAGTACAAACATATAACAAAACGCAACTGACAGCTGAGCTTTCCACCGTTTGTACGCAGTCGGATAAATCCTATTATATATAATGCTCAATGGTACAACCTATAAATACACCAAGTTCATAAAAAGTCCGTTCAGTAGATTTTACGTGATAGCAGATCAAACTAACAGACAGACAGAGCGATAGCACAATTTGTTTCAGTCAAAATGAAAAATTTTAATTGAAAATTACACATGGTAATTTTTAGGTACTACCTACATCGTTGAATACACTGTCACAAATAGACAATTTCTGAATGTTTTTAATAATACATTAATTACATTGGGTACAGTATTTACAGGTGCAACCTACTTTCATAAAGATATATTGTTATATTAATGACCATATAATATTATAAATTTCTTCGGCCTGGCCTTGCTATACGACCTACTTCACAATGTAAGTAGTTTTAGCATCTTCATATAATACGCAAATAGCTACGAGTATGTTTAATGCATATATAACCTCCAAGTCTTACCTATAAATACACTAAATTTCATAAAAATCTGTTCGGTAGTTTTGGCATAATGTAATAACAAATTAACAGACAGACAGACAGACAGACAGACACACAGACAAATATTCTAAAAATACTCAAAATGTGATTGGTACACCTATCCCTATAGAGTTGTCCCTACTGGTAGGGATGAGTACACTTAGTGTGGACGTATTTTTACCAGCACACGTTTCGTTTCCACCTTTCGTTACTGCCCTAGTACGTAATAATGTTCCTATAGTACGGGAGCCCAAAAGGGGATTTTTGTAGTTACTCGAGCGCGTCAGATTGAGATATGAGAGATACCTTGTACTTTCACTGAACATCTCCATCATGTATATAATCTAGAGAATATATACAAATAGAGCCGCGTAGCGTAGCCGCGAGTATATAATATATAGAGCCGCGCCTGGAAGGTAGTCGGTCTTAAAAATATCAATGGCTTAAAATCCTCGAGTGCGTCAGATTAAGGTACGGTGGATATATTCCATGCCAATAATTGTATATTTAAATAGTCTGACAATTATAGCGTACCGTTTCGGAATTATGAGTCACAAACTTTCAAAAATCAAGTCACCTATGTTGTATCGGCCATTACGAAAAACTGTCTGTTTGGCATATTTTTAGTCATCGGAGACATAAGGAATATATTCTATTGATATATCAGATGCGCTCACGTAAGATCAAGTGATCAATTTTAGCTTTTAGACGCTCCCCCTACCACTAAAATAAAAATGTCACATATCCATTTCTTTCCTTCATCAGCAAAACAACAAAATCCAACAAGTCCCTTTGACGCTGGAGTAATTACACATACTAGGCTCTTCTACTATACAGTATTGCTGAAAAATGTTTGGCGCTGTCTGAAGTACGATAGGTACTTATATAATTTATTAAATATTATTATATTTTGTATACTTTCCATCCTTGGCACTTGGTGAACTTCATGTTATATGGTTATATTATGTTATAAGTACCGACTAATCGACGCGAAACTTTAGTTGATTTAACATAGCCCTGAAGATGCTGTAAAAGCGAAACCGGTTGGCTAATATTCATTAAAAATTGAATTTGTGAAACAGTGCAAGTGTTTTTTTTTTATAATATAACCATATTATAAAAGTTTCACCAAGTGCCAAGGATGGAAAGTATACAAAATGTATTACATTAGCTGTTACTTTACTTTCCGAGAAGACCTGTAGAAATAACTGACACCCTGCAGCTCCTCGGAGTTAAATTGTCACCCAACTTTAACTTTGGGCAATACATCGAGTCTAAAGCAAAAACTGCAGAAAAAAAGCTAGGTATTCTTTCCAAGGTCAGGCGATACTTCACTGCAGAACAGTTGCTTCAGTTTTATCAAGAACAGGTTCGGTCTTGCATGGAGTATTGTTGCCACCTTTGGGATAGTTCGGCCAAATACCAACTGGCTTTGGACTCAGTGGAAAAACAAGCTAAGAGACTTATTAGTGACTCAATTTATCAATCATATATATACTTATCAATGCTAGCTGCAGAGCCTTGAACATTGCCTGTTTGTAAGTCTTCTACAGAATACATTTCAGTGAGCATGCGTTAGCATTACACCAGCAACCAGCAATTCAACCAGCCCCGTTCCACCTCCGGGATACAAGGCGCGGGCGATCGTTCCACCCTTATATTGTCAATGTTCCTTCTCTTCGCACAAAGCGATTTGGTTCGTCGTATCTAATGCGAGCGGCGGAGGAGTGGAATTCACTGCCTGCGAGTGTATTTTCGGAATATTATAATCTAGGCGTCTTTAAGGCAGGCATAATTCATTTTCGGCCACATCGTCGCTTAACATCAGGTGATAGGCGGTCAAATGCTTGCCTATTAATAAAATAAAAAAAAATAGAAAAAAAATCGAACCGGTGAACTCGTGTGTCAAGTTGGAGACCGACCAAAGAGGTTATTTATTTATTATTAATTACAGAGAGATCCTGGCCGCAACGCCATCTTTGACAAGCAGTCACTCGGCAGCCGCGACACCAACGCACAGGAGAGATTTCAAAAGAGACTCAGTTAGAGACGACAGGTAATATTTTTTAACTTACTCTAAGACTGTCTTCCCGGGTTCGATTCCCAAGTCAGACTACTTATTCTGAGTTTTTTTTTCAATTTTTCTGTTAATCATAACGTTGCCTGGGATTGGATTTTTGCCCGACTGACGATGGACTTACCATCCGTCACATCATGGGACCTATTATCGTTGGTTAATCGTGGGTGGATACTAGTATACTAGTATGTACCTCGCCTACCCTGTTGAGGACATAAAGACTTGATGATATTTATTTCTAAGACTTTGAAAAGAGAGGTCCCGGGTTCAAGTCCCGCTTTTTCTATGAGTTTTTCCGTTTCTCTGGAAAACGTATCTGGATTTCTGCCCGATTGGCAACGGACTCGCCACTTGTCACGTCCACTCGGGACCTAATATCGTCGGCTAATCGTGGGTGCATACTAGTATGTACCTCTGCCTACCATTTTTGATTTTATTTATTTATTTTTATTATTAATTAATAGGCAAGCATTTGACCTCCATCTCACATGATGTTAAGTGACGATGCGGCTGAAGATGGATCATGCCTATCTAGATACAGCCTATTCACTCGGACCTACGGCTGGGCTATGATATCCGGATATACACTCGCAAGCAGCGAATTCCATTCCGCGTCGTGCATTCGCTCTTAAATGATTAATTATAATGGCATTCAAAAAGTGGTTGTAAAAATCTTATTTTAATTTTTTTTTAATAATTTTGAAATTTTAAGAGAGGTACCTACTTGCATTAAAGCTGATTTTTTGTAAATTTGGCTGTGTTTTAGTTATTGTGGTATTGACCGTCTCGCTGGCGGAGTGGTAGCTTAGTTGCCTTATCAAGTCGACGAATAGCGAGGCCTGGGTTTGATTCCTGATGGATGCAGGAGTTAATGTGATGAACATTTACGTTCGCATTTGTGGGTCTGGGTGTTTATTAAATTGATTCTGGTGTTTCTATGTTTAATATCGTTGACTAACACCCATAACCCAAACAAATAATTTGCTTACTTTGGGGTTAGATCAACATTTGTAATTTGTCCAGGGATATTTATTTATTTATTCGAATTTCCAGGAGCTCGATAAAAAGAGATACAAGGAGAGAGAGTTCGAAGAGGGTAGACCAGAGCTCCTCGTCCTCACACCGGGAAAGCAGCAAAAGAGATCCTCGAATAGCAGAGACAAACCGACAAGTGGTAAATAATATTTTTTAGGGTTCTAACCCTTTTATGTTTCGGATCCCATAAAGGATCACTTTGTTATCCATCCGTCTTTCTGTCACGACCCTTTATCTCAGCAAATTGTGATGGTATTAAGCTGAAATTTATATTATTATATATAGAAACTGGATAATGCTAGAATGATGACAATGACGACAACCAGAAAATTAGATTTTTGGGGGAACCTTGAATTCTGAATCAATTTTTTTTTTTCATAATTACCGAATTTTACTTAAATACTAAAAAATAGATAATTTTGTATAATTTTATTTATTTAAAGTGTGTATGTGAAGTATCACCATCTGCCTTCCTGCCAGGCAGCTCCTAAAAGGCGAGCATAGGCTTACTCACCCACACCGTGATCTTTAGCTAGGTGGTAGAGTTTCGCAGCGGCTCGCCGGATTTAGTACCATCGCTCTATTTATTCCTGTCGCCATAACGTCAATCCTTGTAATTGACCTGTTCCAGTTGAGGGTGAGGTAGCCGGTAAACTGACTTTTGCATGAGGCCTCAGGTTGGCAACACACCATTACCACCTTTAAAGACTATAAGCGGCGTGAATTTCTTACCATCAAAAAATCCGTCTGGTTGTTTACCTTCCAATAGTACAACGAAACATATTTACTTTACATACTTATGTTTAATGTTTTGTGTACAATAAAGTGTTTAAATAAAAATAAATACATACATACATATATATCTTTACGCCAAGTTCTTTTTGCTAGGTAGGCAGAGAGTATCAGTTTTTATTTCAGATTTTCTGAAAATCATAACCTTACCTGGAATTCAATTTGTGCCCGATTGGCGAGTGACTTGCCGCATCGTGGAATCTAATATCATTGACTAATCGTGGGTGCATAGTATGTGCCTCATCCTACCTTTTCGAGGATATATGGCCGAAATTATATATCAATTTTAAAAACTCTATTACAGTATATAGCATCATTCGATGAAGAAGGAGAACAGTTCAGAAGAGTTGGACCTGAAGGGCTGGTGAACTTGGAGAAGGTGTACCGGACACAGGCGGTGATGGACCACATAGCCAGCTTCCACCAGCACAGGCACGCGCTGGCAAGGAGCGACGCACCGGGGCTCAGCGATTACTTGCGGTGGTCATATATTTATGGTTCCTATTGAATTAAACACACACACACACACACACACACACACACACACACATGCGTGCACTCACACACACGCATGAAAATACACACACGGGCATGCACTTGAACACGCACACAGCACACGCACACGCAAACACAAACGAACACGCGCACTCTCACACGTACTTGTACGTGTACTCGCGCACAATATTACCATTAAAGTTAAGACAGATTTAATGTAGGAGTTTACAGGCAACCTCATCCAAGCAATCAGAGACTTTACAGGGTTACAGCTGCATCATTAAGTGAGGTATATTACCATCTCAATCTCTACCAGTGGTAGAGTACTATGTAACTTCAGAAATTCGTAATGGAATAAATATATGTATAAAATTCTCGTGTCACGATGTTAGTTACTCCTCCGAAACGGCTTTACCGATTTTTATATGCATATTCAGTAGGTCTGAGAATCGGCTACTATTTTTTTTTCTTTAACGTGGCATTGAATAACACATACAACCCTAAATTTTTACCCTTCCACCACCAACCTCTATTTAAAATAGCGATAGTAACAAATTATAAGGCAAAACAACGTTTGCCGGGTCAGCTAGTTTATTTATAAAAACAGAATCATAACTTGAAATAAAAACGTTTTCAAAGATTTTCCACGTTGACAACGAACAAAGAACATAATTATTCCATTCCTATCCGAGTTAGTAGGTCGCCGAGGATAGCTGTGACACCATATCATTGCGCCTCAACAGACTACAGGAACTTTCATTAGAGATACATTTTCATTTCAGTTCTTTAATTGGTATCACCGTATGGAATCCCAACCTTATTTTGTGCCGCATACAATACATATTCATTTGTCTGAACGTAATGCCTTGTTGTTTAGCAATCGGAAAAGCGGGGCACGCGAATGTTGATTTGTGGCTCTTGTGGAAATTGTCACAGGAGGTAAAATAAGATTTCGAATGTAGGTATAAGCATATTATAAAAGTGTAGAAGAGTGGATTCTGTACACCACTACAAAAAAGTCGCTTCGCGTCTGTCTGTCTCTATGTATGCTTAGATTATTAAAATACGCAACGGATTTTACGCCTTATATCTTTACGCCAAGTCCCTTACGGGGTAGGCAGAGTGTATCGAGTGCCAAGTGTCACGACTCCTACATATTGCCTAGCTTCCTCCACATTCATTACTCTCTTCATACATACACGCCGGTTTCGGAGACTTTTGACCCCGCCCTTTCCCTTATTTCCTTAACCTACTTTTATGCTTCTTCTGACATACCCAGCTCTCACTACCATAAAGTAATGTTGGAATAAGCAGCGAATTGTGTAAAGCGAGTCGAGCACTGTGACTTAACACTTCGCTTTGAAGTAGCTTACCCAG
>DVZN01000503.1:0-12901 GCA_018237365.1 Caria ino melicerta
GCCTTTCAATAATATAAAAATAAACACACACACACACACACAGACATACTAGTATGTACCTCTGCCTACCCTTTCGAGGATACATGGGCGTGACGATATTTATTGATAAAAATAAAAACATTCCTTCTAACTTTGTCAGAAAAATGAATAGTATCTTAAAAACTTAAAAATATTTATGCAAGCATTCAGCCATGTCACATGTGTGACATAAAAAAATTAGTTAAGTTAGTCATCTGGAATTAGTCCTAGTTATGATTTACTATAATTACATAATGGAAGACAAGAACTAAGAGCAAGAAGAGTATTAAGTGATAAACAACTTTACGAACACTTTACGAAAATGGTGAGGAGAGGCGCGGCCGGTGATAGTGTATTCTGTACAACGCCAAACAAAACACCAACTCAGGGAATATCTGAATTTCTCTAGGATTTTATTATTTTAAGTCTTTATTTTCCTGTAAAACACTTTATACGGTGCAAAAAAACTGGGAACAAAGTCCTGAGTTCGCGCCATTCGCGCCAAAAAGTTTTTTTTCTTAAATTATTCCTTTCAGGGAAAGGCAAAGGATCTCAGTCTATACAGCTTAGTATGTCGTTTCATTATTTTCTTCATATTATAGTATTTTTCATTCTTAAAATTTTCATATTAACATAGTCTTTGTGTCGTCATGTCATTGTAAGTCGTCACAGTCAGTCTGTCTTGATGCCAGGTAAGGAGGTGGCAAGCTTGTCTAAGTTTTTCGAGGAAGTTTTGGTGGCAACGAGAAAACTCACGAAGTACTGTTTTTTTTACGAATTCTTCATTTCTGCACGTTCACTGAACAAAATAACACAAAATGCCACGAATTTTGGCCATTTTACTCTTCGTTTACACGAAATAAAGAATTTATGAATAAACCTGCGCACATATCTAGTCGCAATCCCGCCAAAAAACCGCGCCAAAAAGTTATAAAAGTATGTTCCTTTTTTTAAAAAGACAGGCTATGGCCATGGCTATGCTGCCAAGCGATGGCAACATATCTAAGCTCTCTTTGGGATATAAATTTTTGGGGATTCAATTCCCAGGTCGGGCTACTTGTTCTATGAGTTTTTTTTCTGTTTTTCTGAAAAACCTAATGTTGCCTGGAATTGGATTTGTGCCCGATTGCCGACGGACTTGCCACCCGTCACATCATGGCACCATATTATCGTCGACTAATCGTGGATGCATACTAGTATGTATGTACCTCTGCCTACCCTTTCAAAGATATATGGATGTCTGTCTGTTTTTATTTATTTATTTATTTTAAAGACCAAACACGGAACGCTAATTTCTTTACTGAATAAAAAGGGCTTAGAGTTATAAAGCCTGGCCATCCTATAATATATCCATCGTAATATGTAAAACTTCTGCTTTTTCACTGAACCAAATTATATAAAATGCCACCAGATTTGCACAAGTTGACGAAAGAGTTTGTTGAAAAGGCTAGAAAAGTAAAATTTTCCTGATTTTTGCTGTTCAATAAATGTTCCGCAGTCATCCTGTTAGTTGACTATACCTATGTGATAATAGCTTTGATTTATTTCGAGTCTCGTTGGCCGAGTCGCCTGATCACGTCGATGAATACGGAGACTCGGGTTTAATTCCCAACGGGTTTGTGTGAGGAACATAGACGACAGGTGTTTTTTTTAATTTATTTTGGTTTTGTTATATATGTACTAGCTGTTACCCGCAGCTTCTCCCACGTTGTTAAAAGTAGAAACACAGACCATTATTAAGACAACCTTCATTGTGTCCATTACGCCCATCTGTAGTATTTTTGTTGTTGAAATGGTTTTACCTTGGAAATGAAATACTTTTCCACACAGTAATGTCACTCTCCAGCGTGTGAGAAAAAAAACGATCGTTACGAAACTAGGCTGGAGCATTCTTTATATTTTGAGTAAGGTTATGTGCTACTTTTTAAACCGTTTACGTAAGAGGTTTCCGTAGCAGAAGCGATAATATTCAAAATGTATACTTGGCTATAATTCATAATTATTAGTACAATTTAATTTATTATTGTTTTGTTTGTTAGAATATATCTACCTCTTTATACTACAAGATCGGTTAGGCGATTGATAAGTTATTATACACATAAAATATTTTTTCAAAATTTTGATATTCAATATTTCTAAATGCTTCCGACGTCTGCTTTTCTTATCTTCCGACAGAAGGATAAGATTCGGGTAAGCAAAGAACATCACCATGTCTGCCCGTCGGTACCGTAAAGGGCGATTAAGAGCCCATCCGGGAGGTGGGCAGTAGCGCCTCTCGGGGACAACACAATCTGCAACAAATATACACTTCGGTTACCAACCCGAGACCCAGCGTGGCAACTATTGGCAAATTGGAGGCCTATGTCCAGCAGTGAACTTCGATAAGTTGATTATGTTATGAGCTGGGGATGTCAGAAGAAGCTTGAAAGTAGGTTAAATGCGGTCAAAATGCGTGCGCTTCGGAAAATTTGTAGAGTAACGCTCGTGGATCGAATTCGCAATAGCGAAATAAGAGGAAGAGTGGGATTGAAAGAAAGTGTCGGTGTAAAAATGCGAAAGGGCATGCTCCGATGGTTCGGAAATGTAGAAAGAATGGGATGATGAAAGACTGACTAAACAAATATACAATGCGAATGTGGATGGCTGTAGGTACCCAGGGAGACCTAGGCTGATATTGCATGACGAAATCCCCCGTGTATTATCCGAAGGTGGTGTCAAAAGTCTCTGAAATTGGCGTGTATGTATGAAGAAAGTAATGAATGTGGAGGTAATTAGGCATATATGTAGGAGTCGTGACACTTAGCACACAATACTCTCTGCCTACTCCATAAGGGACTTGGCATGAAGATATGTTATTGTTGTTGTTGTTGTATGTTAAGCAAATAGATCGCATTGCACTGATTACATAATCCAACATGTTTCTTTGGATAAGGATTAAAACTAAATCGAAGAAATAAATAAGCAAATAACCCAATAATTTTAAATGAATTTACAAACATTAAAATGGTTACTGCGAATCAACCTAAAAACTTAGACATACATTTTTGTGGTACATTGAATTTATGTATGTCGCATAGTTTTGCCAGTGTAAGTCACGTAAGCGGCCAAAAAATTGATTTTTGACGACTTTATTGAAATTACTGAAAATTGAAAAAAAAATGGGGGGGGGTAAAAAGTAGCCTATGTCCGTTCTCGGGGTGTAAAGTATCTATATCAAATTTCATCACAATTGGCCTCGCGGTTTGGCCGTGAAGAGAAGATAGACAGACAGACAGAGTTACTTTCGTATTTATAATATTAGTATGGATTCAGCGTTCTCCATGTAAGAATTGATGAGTAGCACCCATATTATGAGCACTTACTTTTCTTACTTTGGGGCTTAGATAAAGTGTTGACTTAAGACTTTACACCGTGTCGGTCCGGGCTTATTATATACTAAGCGGTCTTAACAGACGACAGCCGTACCGTTATACCACAGAGCGACATAAACTAAAGGTCTCTACTACACATAGACAAATGAGATTGTTCTTGCTCCTTTGCAGAATAGATTATCTGCCTTCCTGCCAGGCAGCTCGTAAAAAGCGTGCATGGGCTTACTTTACTATCACCTTCACGTCTGTCTGGTGGTAGAGCTCCGCAGCGGCTAGCCCGCGTTAAATGGTACCACTGACTTACATATTCTTGCCGCCATAACGTCAGTGCTTACCGTTCACGTGTTCCGGTTTGGAAGGTAAGGTAGTCGGAAAACTTACTTTTGCACGTGGCCTAACTTCCCGGCCTCAAGTTGGCAACGCACCACTACCACCTTTGGTGTGTATAGGCGCGGCGGAGTAAATTTCTTACCATCAGCACATCCGCATGCTTATAAAGGTAAAGGTACTGTTCCCGATGGCTTCGTCATCGCACTGCCGCGGTGAAATGGGCTTCAAATAGTCCGTGCTGTGAGAGTCTATTAAAGAATAAAAGAGTAATTACGAGAAAATTTGTAGATTGATTTGTCTGTCACAACAACGTGTCTGCGTCTTGGGTCTGCGTCCACATTGCCATCATTACATTCAAATAGGATAATTAATCATTATTATTAAAATTCTATAACTTTAATTTTATGTTGTAGGCTCCCGTAAAATAATGGAAAAATGCACTAATTGTGTTTCTAGGCGCTACTTAATTGTTACTCAATGCTGAGTCTTGCTATTTTCTACCTAACTTAACTTAAGTAAAGCTATATTTTTGTTTTAAAACATAATATTGAAGAATTTTACTTTATTATTGATTTACATTACGAATGTAACTTCAAAAACAGTGGCGTAGCTAGGTGGACAAGGGTCGCGGTGCACAGAGAAAGAATCGGGCCCTCACACTCTCTTTCCACGTAGCTTGAACTTATATTGGCCTTCAAAAATATAGATAGGAATAAGAATAGGATACAAAGATTCCAGTCCGGCGCCCTGACGCATTCCGCCACCTGGCCCTATGATAGCTATGCCACTGATCAAAAAGCAGTAGAGTCATTTCTGTATTGTTTTTAATTATTAATGCATAACATGACAAACATTATACTACACATTTAAATTAAAAAAAAA
Organism: Caria ino melicerta; assembly: GCA_018237365.1. Classification (NCBI taxonomy): domain Eukaryota; kingdom Metazoa; phylum Arthropoda; class Insecta; order Lepidoptera; family Riodinidae; genus Caria; species Caria ino. The sequence continues at coordinate 4,602 of DVZN01000503.1, forward strand.
ACGAAAATTACAAAGTAACAGAGGCACTGCCAAATAATTTAAAACGATTGGAAATCGATATTATCGGTTTGGCATATGGCTGACATTATATTTAAATCGAAGAAACCGGCGGCCGACGGAGCCGGCAAAAGTATTGTGAAGCTGAGAGGCAATCCCGGTGGCAAGCTATATATGGAAACGGGCGAGCATCTCGAAATAGGATTGGAGAAGTGGGGGAGCCTGCCTTGGTAGTCCCGACGGGAACGGTAGCTCGGAGTCAGGGTGGGACTGCCGATCGGTACAGTCTCTCTTCCGTCGCACCAACACACAACACAATGGTAAGTGCAGTGAAGTGACGCAAGTGTTACAAGTGAAAAGTGACAGTGACTGATGGTGATACAAAAAATACACACCCTACGACGCTGAGTCACCATGGTTTTAAACTACAAAATATTAAAATAATGAAACAGTATCGACTCAATTTAACTCAAAATCTTTTCAATTGTAAGTAGGTAGCGTATTCGGTCTTACAATCAAAAATATCGAGCCAAACGAGTCTTCCAATCCAATCGTATGGTATTATTTAATTAATGAAGTGACAAATAAACAACAAATTATTTTTGTAAAATTATAATGAATACTTAGAAACATTTAAATATGAGTAATCGAGTTTTGAGTTCGAAATTGTTTACAAAAAGGGCAGACCTAAAAACAATATTAAAGAAAATTTGTTGATAACCAGAATCTAGCGCTAGCGCTATGCTGTAATTTTTTTATCCATTAAAGCTTTTTGTAAATCAGAGCCCCGTCGCGCTGAGTTTATTCTCGTATTACCTAACGTACGGATATCTAGTAAATCTTCGCTCTACAAATTTGCAGAATGTAGACTATAGGTACTTATTTTTTAAAAACGTTGCAAAAAAAAACAGCTTGTGATTGAGTAAAATTTTGACGAATTTATTTAACCCAAGCTAAGCGAAATATTTGCGTGTGATATGGTATTAATCAACATTACTAGTAAATACATCGAAATACATCGAAACTGTTTGACCAATGAGTTTAAAGTTTAAACTGAGCGGCTAAAGCAATCGGCTAGAGAATCGAAATTATATCTTCAAATGAAAACACTTGTAATGTTTACGTATCACTTATAATGATTAGTTATTAATTATATAGCCTACCGGTTTCGCTTTTTATAGCATCAGCAAAAAAATAAGAGTATGCTAGCCACCTATTAAAATAACGATTTAGTAACACTTTAGTATCTAGACACCTCTAAACACGTGGAACATCAGGAATGTAGAGTTACCATGCACAAACTAATCAGCGATGGACTAATAAAATAAGTGGTATTACTTTTCGGTTATTAAATAGTATTTCTAAATTTAATACAGATTAACCGATCTTGAGTATAATAAAAATCCTAATAAACAAAAACGTAAAATTCTTGTACGAAAGGAATTGAATTAAATTTCTTTTTCAATTCAATTTCGTTTATTTCAAATAAGGTTTTGGTGTTACAATGTATGAAGATTCAAACTAGATTTGATTTTTAAATCAGCAATTACACCACAATAATTTTTAAACTTTATGTTTTGATATCACTATCCAAAGGAAAATGACACTATCATAATATAAAGAAATACATATTTATATAAATAGCTTTGTCTCCCCACTTCTGACTTAATAAGAAATAAAAAAATAAATTAATTATGTTCTTTTTCAGTTGCACCAAATTACGGATAGCTGTGAAATTAGATCGAAATACGGTTCAATAATTTCGTAGTTCAACGTTAGCGTACATTGTAACTCGAGATTTTATAGTGTGTGCCTGAATTTATTATGGTTGGGAACGAACTTCCAATGAAGTCCATAACACATAGGAAAATTAGAATTAATTTGTAATATTTTACATAGATAATTTAGTCATTCGTTGAATAGATTTAAAATGCTCTTAATTTCAAATTTGATTTTCCTTGAACTTAATCTAATAAAAATACGATAGTTACGCCATATCAAATTGATGAAAATAAATACAGCTTTAATTGCACCGATCGCGATAGCAAAATCATCGTCTAGATACCTTTCTTTATTTCTTTGTATACCGTCTTTGCAAAATAGACATAAATCATAGTGAAAAGTAGTTTTTGTTTTGTGGAAATCTCTGCAAAAATTTTATAGTAGGTATAAAGCTGAATAATTTTTAGCCAATTACACCCGAGCGAAACCGGGAAAAGGCCTTGTTATAATAGACGTAACAGTCGTAACAGCAAATGTAAGCGGACGCCAATCGGTTTCTAAATATAAAGGCGCCTGCGCAACACCCAAATCGGTCCAAGTGAAATGAATCATATTTATAGAACTGTCAGTAGCTATGGCCGGACTATATACGCGTTTGGAACTCCACACTCATGCCAGCCATCACATCCCAGCACTAACCCAGCTAATGAAATGCGTGCCAAAGCTGATGTTATGAAAAAAATGATATGGGTACTGCAACTATAAGTAGGTACTATATTTTAAAAGTTGATATGATTGACAAAAACGAAAACGAAATTCCTAAGTCTTGCCAACGTTTACATCCCATTTCGTCTGACGTACCGCTTATCTGCACGTAGCTATAAATTGGAAAAGATTGGTAAATAATTTGCCAAAATATTGTTTCTGTTAATTTTCTAGAAAACGACATTATACGAATGAGGCTAATTTTGGGAAGATTATATTATGAATCTACTCTGATTAGGCCTTCAGCACCTTAATGATCTAAAGATTAGGCAAATAGATAAAAATTGAATAAAAGCTAATATAATAAAAATATTTTACGTACAATTGACGGAGAGAAATTACTATTTATTTGTATATTTAAAAACGTAGAGTATTTAGATTTTTTTGTACAAAAAATAAAAGAAAAACCTCCTACTTAGTAACAAAAATAATACTGATATTAAAAAAATGTACTGCCAATGATTTTAAGGCCTTCATTTAGTTTCACTTTAATACACAACAAAAAAAAATACACTACTTATGATGAAAGCTGCAAAATCTATCTTAAAAAATATTTACGAATAAGTAGGTACATCTTTTTTATGAAAACGTCTGCCATATGTGTATTACAGTATTATTTTGTTTTACAGGCGGATAAGGAAAAGAAGGTAAAGAAGAAGAAGGCGAAGGAAGATGCACCAGCAGAAGAGGCTCCGGCAGAACGTCAGTCCTCACGCGGCAGCCGCAAGGCCAAGCGCACTGGCTCCAATGTCTTCTCCATGTTCAGCCAGAAACAGGTCGCCGAATTCAAAGAGGTAGGTCAATCACTCGCCTTTTCCCCTCCCCTATCTACCCTAACCTACCTCAAGGGATACACCTATTCTCCGTGCTAGACCATCTGTCTTTCTAATAGGCGATTCATCATATACCGGTGAAGATTAATTTAGGTACTTACTATTACCTAAACTAAAGTACAGCCGCATGTTATGCTGCAACTGGTCTTAATTCTGTCAGCTTACATGAGCAAGTCAAGGTCAAAAGGCTGTAGGCAGTAGGTACCGTTTAGCGGTTTCTATCGCCGTAACGATGATGTGTACTGTGTTCTGTTCTACCTGCTAAGCCGGACAAACTTATACCCAAGCCCAAACATCCCGGCCATTTTTCTTTTAACCTTCAAATTGAGACTAGCGCTTCTCAGAATATTGCAGTATACCTCTGTCCTACGTCAGTCAATAGCGCGCTGCGTATGTTTAGCTCGTGCCGAGCGATGTTTTGTAAACATTGCGCTCAGAATTATTTCCCTAGAAATGTGGTGTGTAACATCATTTAACCTAGTAAAATTTACTACTTCACATAAAATGGCATTTCATTACCTTCTACTTATTCCTTTTGCCATAACATAAGGGCATTTTACAGAATAACGATGCCCCAGACTTTCGCATGACGTTCACAGACTTTTTCTAGGTGGCTTTTTAGAACATAGATAGAAAAAAAATCTAAAATAAGTTGTAAATAACTGGGCCTTTTTATTTATATTTCATAAATATATTTCATTCACAGGCCTTCCAACTAATGGACCACGACAAAGACGGTATCATCGGCAAGAACGACCTCCGCGCCACCTTCGACTCGCTGGGCAGGCTAGCGTCGGAGAAGGAGCTGGACGAGATGGTGAACGAGGCCCCCGGCCCCATCAACTTCACCTGCCTCCTGACCCTGTTCGCGAACCGCATGTCCGGCGGGTCCGATGAAGATGACGTAGTCATCGCCGCCTTCAAGACCTTCGACAACGATGGCAAAATCGACTCGGAAAAGCTGAGGCACACGCTCATGACCTGGGGCGACAAGTTTACGGCCGACGAAGTCGACGAGGCGTATGACCAGATGGAAATCGACGACAAAGGTTTCATCGACACCGGGAAACTGATCGCGATGCTGACGGCGGCCGCCGAAGAGGAGGAGACCACCGAGGCGGCGTGATTCCATTTCCACGAGAGGCGTCCACCCGGCCCGTTCCATCGTATTAAACGACCGGAACTAAACAATTTTTTATTTATTAATTTATTGTTTCCATTTTTAATAATTTATATATAATGAAATATAGTACTACTATGCCAATGTGTTGTAATACTGTCCCCGTGTCTCGCAAGCGGCGGTGTTGTGAAGAATACTGTGTATTCGTATCTGTTCCAAATAAAGTGCGCAAGTCTGAGTAATTAAGACTACAATATGTTATTGTTAATCATAACGCACCACTCACTAACATATACGTTACCCGATACAGTCACGCTTACACTGTTGTAGGAGGCGGAGACATATTAACAAACAGTATTACGTCTCTTAGTAGAAAGTGGCGGATTTGTGAAGTGCTTTTGCGAAGCAAGAGTAGCAAATGCCGCGGTCCCCGCGCTTTTGTGGGATCCGCGCACCAGTGCTTTCTGACCGTCGAGAATAAAGATTTAAAAACATCTCATACTCAATAGAATTTGGTACAGGTCCCGAGCTGTCTTAATTCGACCCTGTTAGTAGTTATAATAACACAAGATAACTATTCAGTTTGGAAAGAAAACAGCTGAAATTCCTGGTGGTAAAAAATACACGCTACCAACCCTACCAACACATCTAAGTTATTAATCCTTGTTTTACATATAAACTAAAAAACTCACACCAACTTTATTAATCAAACTGAGAATGAATCGTCACACCCGGGCCCAGCTCAGGGACCACATAGTAGACCTGCATCACCACTACAGCTGTTCAAATATAATATCCTCACATAATCTATCTACTATCCTTAAAAACATCGAGTACATTATTTTTTTTTTTTTGCTTAAATGGTGATTACTATATCTTTTGTGACTCAATGATTTTACGATTTTGAAAAGTTTTATGAAAAAGTATGAAATTGGTAAACTGAAAGATCGAGAAAATATGATGAATATGTAAATGTATGCCCATATTATATCTAATACTAAGAGATATATAATTTTGAAATGAATATTCAAGATATAAATACCTCAAGGCTCAAATAGTAATAAAAATCAGATTACTGTGTGTAATTTGTTTAAAATTACACACAGTGATCTAACTTCCTGGTAGGTACTCATGCAAATGATTTGCATGTTATGGGTCAATTATTATATACGAGTACCTAGTACACAGAAGTACATAAATACTAAACAGCTAGACTAGGTACCTACAGACATCTTCAGCCTCGTCATTAGGCGTGTACGCTAACCGCTCAATTCGACAACGCGGCCATTTAAAGACTTTGTATATTTATAGCCCTCACGTTACTACGATTACTTGATTAGTAGATGCCTCTACACTTGTGATCACGCAAGTGGACATTCTTAAAGACCGGCACTAGGTCACCTATGAGAATAGACTATCTGCCTTCCTGCCAGGCAACTCGAAAAAGCCAAGCAAAGGTAAAATGGGTCTACCAACAAGACCACTGGCGGTGCTGTGCAGCTACTTGCCCTGCAGGGGTCCACCGCCTTACCTGTTCCTGCTACCGTGACAGTATTTGATTCAAACGTATTGACGTAGTAACGTCGTTAGACTATGTACGTGTTACTGTATGGAGCGTAGGGTAAAACCTCGGCCACAGAACAGAGACGCACCTACATCTTATATTCACGCTAAGTTCCCTGCGTGTAGACAGAGAGACAGAGTAACGAGCGTCAAGTGTCGTAGTTCCTGTATACTTGCCTAGCCTCCTCCTAATTTATTACTCTTTTCATACAAATACGCTGGTTTTAGAGATTCTTGACACCATACACACCACACAGTATCTTTTGCAGCTCTTCGGTCTTCTTACCACCAGGGTGGACTAATCAGACTTTCTAATTTCATTAGCCCGATTAGTCCTTTTTTATGATAAGACAGTGAACGAAAGTTTAGACGGGATCCAGAGAAAATACGGGCACGTTTTTCACAATTATTAAATTATTTACAAGATAGAACTTCGCAGCGGCTTACCCGGATTGTTACCACCGTCTTACCTTTTCGTGCCGTCATAACGCCAGTGCCGGTTTGGAGGGTAAGGTAGCCGGTTAACCTAATTTTGCTAAAAGGTGGGAACGCAACAATACGCAAGTAAAGTCGCGGGATAACAAATCATAAAAATAGAATACAAATGAAACCACCAATGCACATTTTATATTTTAATTGCACACGCTTCTTAACACAATTACTTAGTATCGACGGAATGTCGCAGAGACACTTTTTGTCGTTATTGTGCGTTTCACACGTCATGGCTCGCGTGCACTGGCTTCCGTTACGTCCACAACATTGTTTACTAGATATACCTATTTTAAATTTAATTATCAAATGACAATGCATTATAATTACCTACTAAACAAATAAACACGAAGTGATGCAGCCCCTAAGTAAGAAAATTGCGATTTTGGTTTCATTCTATGACACACCTACTTATACATACAGTCCTGTTCAATGTTTGTAAAAAAATAAAAAAGGAAATAGCGATGCCAATATTGGCACAAAATTGGGTTAGATATTGGCTGCTATTTTAGTATCTTATATTGACGTGAAACTAAAACTAATAGCATATGATTACCAATTCAAATTTCAATTCTCCACCTATTTTACTTTTTCATATTTGACATCATTTAAATACATATTTTTCCAAATATTATACTAAAAATAGTATATTATTTAGTCCCATAAAAAGGATATCTAATAAAAGTAAATATTAATGGAATCTTTAGTCGGGTACCCTGGCAAGAATAAGAGCTTTCCCACATAAAGGCTGTAATGCTATAATCTATAATAATGAACTGTAATGCTATACAGTTGCCTAACCTTAGCGGTGGCGCTGCAAATTAGTAAGCACGAAAAAATGCAAAAAATTTTAACTATGTTTTCTCAAGCGTGGACTAAAAGCTTATACAATTCTTAAAGTATACTAATTTGACATCACTACAATTTGTCGTCTCTTTCTTTTTCTGTACGTTGAAGGTAGATAACGATAACTTAAAAATAGTTTAGGCAGTGTGCAGCACAATCAGTCGTATTTCAGTATAGAGAAATAACAGACACCGCTTTATCCCGATAATGGCGCAACGCACTTGTATTCCGGCAAAACATCAACATTTTCGCATTGCGACTATAGTATGGTGTGGAAAGGCTCTAGCATTAGACCACAGTGCACACAAGCCATAACGTTTACATAAAAATATAAATTCTTCAATCGTTTGTAACATTAAAATTTGGCCATGTTATTGTACAAGTCTTCATTAATTATTGTATATTTAACTCTAAATCTATACTCATGAAAATATCATCAATAGTACTCCAAACTAAAAGATAAGCACAGCTAGAATCGTGACAACTTTGTTACAAACATTGCAAATATTTGGTATCGGGTTTAACCAGCTTTATTAGTATGTAAACATCAGATTTTATTAAGCTTTCTTTTTTAATATTCTGCCACCTAAGAACAAGTAGTGACAAATAGAGGTGACTTTGACAATAATGGAATATCACGCTTTAAAAAATATTGGTAAATACTCAAGAAATAGATTATCTACCAATATATTTTGCTATTTTACCATTTTAACTGTGTTTCCTATTAAAATGACATAGTTGTATAAACATATCCTGCAATGATTTAAATGTTTCAATTTGACCATAATAATTTATAAAAAGTATCATCAGACAATCAACTAGTAATGAGTCAAGCGATTTTAATTCTGTAGGTTTTAATAGAAACGAAACATTATTGGTTAATACAAAAAAGTACCTTCACGCCCATTATCCCCGAAGAGGTAGGCAGAGGTGTGCTAGTATATCCACGACTCGTAAGTCCAGTA
>DVZN01000504.1:0-12900 GCA_018237365.1 Caria ino melicerta
AATGCGAACGCCTATGTTCATCACACAAACGCCCGCCCCCGTCGGGAATCGAACCCGAGCCTCGCTACTTGTTGACGTCATAACGCAACTAGTCTATATTAATATCTTAGGAGACTCTCGTTGCACATGTGGGTCAAGGGTAAGATACAAAAGGCTGCAATTTTGGTCACTGCACGTATTGTGCGGAGGTTCCTCACTTTGCCTCCCAGACCACCGACGTTCTAATCTTAGTATTTCCAGCGGTAGACATACCTATTTTTTATATTTATATTTTTAATGTTTTTATCTATTATATAAATTGTATAAATATAGAAAAAAAATTAAATAAAGAGATAGATAGTCAATGATAAAAAAAGGTTTATTATATATTTTTTTTAATTACGAATTTTAAATATCAAAGATTCATCTGAACTCGACTTTAAGATTGTATAGCTTTGTCTTTATATCCATCGTAATAAAACGATCACTACACTTGTACTTGCTTCGCTGTTTTAATATTATTTTATTAATTAAAATGCCAACTAGTTTTATTTTACTTAAATTTTTAATTATTTTAGCCCTGACTATGTTTTTAAATAAAACGAAACTTGCTAGCATTTAAATCAATAAAATTATAATAAAACAGTGAAACAGCTACAATAATTGTAGTAAAAAAATCATCACGCCCATATATCCTCGAAAGGGTACGCAGAGGTACAGACTAGTATGCATCCACGATTAGCCGACGATATTAGGTCCCATGATGTGACGGGTGGCAAGTCCGTCGCCAATCGAACGGGCATAAATCCATTCCCAGGCAACGTTATGTTTTTCAAAAAAACTGAAAAATCTCATACTTAGAACTAGTTGCCCAACCCGGGAATTGAACCCGGGATCTCTCGCATCAAAGTCGGACACTGACACCACGCGACCATAGAGGCGATCACAAGTTTCATAATTGTAGTGATTGTTTTATTACGTTAGATTTTATAAGCACGGACATCAGCTAATATTAAAAAAAAATTAAATCAATACAATTCAAGTATAGAAAACAATTTTCAATGAAATAGTTATACTCTGTGCCAAGCGACACTGTCGCCACCTAGTCTTACCGCAATGCGTTACCGACTACATGCTGGTTTGTAACCTCCACCTAATTTATCGTAATATCTAACCATGCTTAATTTTTGCGGCAGTAACGTGTATATTCGGGCTTGAAATTGCTTTAGTATTAATCTACGTAGTTGTAATACCTACACGTGTTTTTTTTATAATATTGAAAGACAAAAAAAACACACGGATTTCCTGATGGTAAGAAGTTCATGCCGCCTATAGACACCAAAGGTGGTAATGGTACGTTGCTAACCTGAGGCCGGGATGTTAGGCCTCTTGCAAAAGTAAGTTCATCGGCTACCTTACCTTCCAAACCGGAACATGTCAACGGCAATTACGTACGGCAAATAAATAACCTTACTCAATTTGAACCATGTAACACAATCATCATCTATCAAAATCACATCTCTGATTGTTATTAAGAAAAGTTATTAAAAAGAAAGTTACCAGGGCTTCATAAATTCCTTACAGATGATGATTATATTCGTAAAAACAATCAGTGTTAAAAAAACTAAATAAATTATGAAATACTATAAATATGTTACGCAGCACGAAACCAGTTTGCATCTTACTATTCTCACTCATCTGCCGGTCACTGACACGAGATGAGCATGAATGAATGATGCAACGTTTGCTTGCTTAGGTGTGACGTTGTAACTTGTTTATTGTATCGAAAGAATGCGGATTGTAAGTAGAATTACTTGTACCGTTAACAAAAAAAAACTCTTTTTTGTGTTTTATGGTTATGTTATTATGGTATACACTACGTATACACAGATATATATCAAGGCAAGTAAGTGGAGTTGTGACTTTTGGCACTCAATACTCTCTGCATAACTCGCAAGCGACTTGGCGTGAAGATATATATAAAGGTGTTTAATTAGATATCCGTGGCCTTAGCCGCATATCTCTGCGCTACTAAACCGATTTTGACTCATCATAGTTTTAAAGTTTGTCAGTAGCGGACAAACAAATCTTATTTGTTATTAGTATTATAATATAATTTCATGTAAGTATTCGCTGCGCGTTGAGACTGCAAGCGCATCGATACGCCCCGCCTCGCATTCTTTCTCTGAGATCGTATGTCGAACAAAAGGGCGCGCTGCGGATCGATTTTGCTAGCCAGAGTGAATATATACGATTTTACTTGAAAGTTAGTGTTTTGATTGCACATCAACACTACATGGTAATTATAACATTTAATACTACTTACTTGCTTGATTACACTGCATCATAATAGGAAAGCCCAAGAGGAAATTTTTGTAGATACTTGAGTGCGTCAGATTAAGATATGAGAGATACCTTGTACTTTTATTGAACACCTCCGTCATATACAATCTCTATATAGAGCCGCGCCTGAAGGGTAGTCTGACTTAAAAAACAATGGCTTCAAATGCTGTGCACCTGTGCACGAACCGTTCAGTGCTCAATCGCTCGGACCAAATAAAGTGAAAGTGCGTTTTCCCACTACTTTCATCGGAAAGTAGCTGGGAAACAACCCTCTGGAGGGGAAAGTCTTCTCCCGCGGAGTGCCCGGCGGCTGGGCATCACTTACCAGCCGCTGTGAGGTCGCGAAAACTACCGCCCCCAATTGAGGGTACTTCGAGAAATAAAATTTCTCCAAAATGTCGGGTAGTAGCCAAAAAGCGAAACCCGACCCAACTACCCCCGGAGTTGCCAGCTCTTCCCAGAGTTCGATGCGCTCCTGCTCACCCAGCACAACTTCTTCCGACTCAGGCGACAATGAGACGTCTAGTTGGAAAAAGGTTCCAGCGCGCAAAACGCGCACCCAAACGCCCAGGACCTCTCCGTCGCAGTTTTTAAAATCTGCCCCGGCTCAAGTGTCCCCGGGCAAGAAGAGAGCCCACCGCCCCCCTTTCTCCCCCCCCTCTAAGTCGGCTTCGCCCGCGGAGGTGGCTCAAGCCCGAACTGTAGAGGCGGCACAAGCCCCTACTACAAAGGCGGCACAAATTGGAGTACCAAAAATGGCTCCTACCCACATTTCTCCAACTACCCCAAGTGGGCCCATAACATTGACTCCTCTCCCCCCACGCGACCCCCGGCTCCACCGCCGCCCATTCGAGCGCCGGCCGCGACGCGACAGGTCCGACTCCGAAACGTGCGAATCTACATCGCGTGACTTATCCGCGCGACGCGATTCATCCGCGCGCCGCGAGTCGTCCCTCCGCCGGGACCGCGCGATCGACGAACGACGTATCGTGTCGGAAGCCCCTCAAGCCCAGGACGTCGAGATGACGGATCAACCTGCACCAACAAAGAAGCCAACACCAAAGAGATCACCACGAAGCATCTTAGACCAGAACTATGTCATCATGGCGCGGCTGGCAAACTCTGGTCTACTAAGCCAAGACGTATTAGAAGCAATGGCAATGCATCTAAACGACCAAAGCGCGGCACTGGAAGCTGCAGGAATAGCCCAGATCCCACCCACTGAGGAAGACTTGGCCGCCGAGGCCAATGCTGCCAACGCCCCGATTACCCTTGCCCCACCAGTCCTACCAGTACGGAGGAAAAGAGAGGAAGAGGAGAAAACGGAGACAGAAGACGAGCAGGCCAAGCGCCAATGCCGTACCCTCCCCCACCCCTCCACTGCTCATCAACAACAACCATCTACCTCTTTCGCTGCCATAACGGCTCTAGCCGCTACCCCCAAACCACCAACCCCCCCACCTCAGGCCTCGCGGCAGATATCCACCACTTGTGGTGGAAAATCTCCCCAACTGGACGCAGCACTTCCGCATCCTAAAAGAAAAATTGGGCCATGCACCGAACGCGCGCCCTTTTGGAAGAGGAGTCAGATTCTCCCCCAACGAAGAATCCGAATACCGAATAGTCCAGCGGTATCTAACTGAGCTAGAGAAGACAGAGTCGCTATCCTGGTTCTGCTACTCACTCCCCACGGAGAGAGGGATCAAGGTGGCGATTCGGGGACTCCCAGCGGATACCAATCCTGAAGACATTCGTCAGGAACTCCTGTCGCTCGGCCACGAAGCGGAATACGTGAGACCCATAAAAGCCCGCGCCGGCCGTCCCGGCTGTATCTTTATGGCGATCATCAAGCGTCAGCCAAATACCCTTCCTGGCATATACAACATCGACGAGATGCTCTTCATGCCAGGAGTCAAAATTGAAGCCTGGAGAGGGAAAAAGGGACCCGCACAGTGTCATCGGTGCCAATCGTTCCGGCACTCTTCACACCATTGCCACCGCCCTCAAAAGTGTGTTCGCTGTGGAGAGGAACACAGTGCCCGAGAATGCCCTCGTCCCCGGGAAGATCCCCCCACCTGTGCAAACTGCGGGGGCCCGCACCCCGCAAACCATACCTCTTGCCCCGTCTTCATGAGGGAGACAAAGAACAAGAGGGCAGGAACGGTGGCATTGACCACCATCATACCACCTCGCAAGCCGGAACCCAATACCGACTCCAGTGGACCGAAAGCACCACCAACCAGCGAAAAACCGCGTCAAGCCCCGGTCACAACCTTGATGGCCCCAGCAAATGCCCCTAAGTCTCTCCCTAAACCTAAGAAAGGCAGGAAGCCAAAGACCAACAAGCCCTCTCTCACGGAAACAGTCATTTTAGCACCGGCTGGTACCAACACCACCAATCCCACCCTACCCCACAGAGATCCGCCAACATCAACAGCTAGAATTGCCCCCCAGACGTCCCCGGACGAAGGGAAATTTGTGTTGCTTGAAAAAGCAATACAAATTTTCCAAGATGTGCTGGGGGCTCTACGGGCGGGCTTAGACCCCGTATCAGCCGTCCTCAGGGGGATGACTGACCTGCTCCAACTCTATGGACAGTAAAACCCTGAGGATGATTTACTGGAACGCCAGAGGAGTTAAAGGCAAAGTAACCCTTCTTCGACAGTTGTTAAAGGAACAGGATATCGACATTCTTCTACTGTGCGAGACGTTCCTGAAGAACTCTGATAAACTCAAGATCCCAAACTACTTCACCTACAGGCAGGACGAACACACGGGGACGTTGACCTACCGTGGGCTTGCACTATGTATCCATAGAAGAATCATCCATCAGCCCTTACCGCTACTGCAGCTGGCCTCAATGCAAGCTCTAGGAGCAGAACTGTCAGTCGCCGGCAACCAGATGCGGATATTCTCCATCTATAAACCTCCCAGCAGCAAGATCCAGCAAGGAGACCTGGAAAAAATCTTTGACTCCTCACTTCCCACAATTGCAGCCGGCGACTGGAACAGCAAACATCTTGCATGGAACTCGTTCTCCATTTCCACTTCAGGATCTCGACTCCTAAACATTGCAGATGCCAAAGGGTACATAGTGTCTGGCCCAGTCGCACCAACCCACTACCCATTCAACCCAAACCACGCCCCCGACGTCATAGACCTCGTTGTCCATAAAGGACTCCTCCAACTGCCCACCTTAGAAACCATACCAGAAGACATGGGATCTGATCACCTCCCGGTGATCCTCACGTTAAGCGAGATTCCAGCTCGCTCCTTTCCTCCCTCTCCTCGGTCAGTGATTGACTGGAACATCTTCTCCTCTGAGATGGACCAAAATTCTCCCAGCTTCCCTATCACCTCAGCAGCCGACGTCAACGAACTTACAGCCCAACTGACTTCAGCAATCCAGCAAGCGGCCAAAGCTGCTTCCACGCAGCGCCCCATCACACACCTCCTTCCCCCTCTTCCGGAGTATCTTCAGAAGAAGATTCGCGCCAAGAGGAACCTCCGAAAGCTCTGGCAAAGGACTCGATGTCCCACCCTGAAGACCGAGCTCAACCGCTTATCCGCTGAAATCAAATCGGACCTCGAAAACGTCTCTGCAGAAAGCTGGGAGTCTAGAATTCAAGAGGCAGAGGATGACTGGGCATCGCTACACCGCCTCTGTCGCCAGATCACCAACTCCGCAGCCCCTGTACGCCCACTCATACATCCAGATGGCTCTCCTAGGTACAGAGCGGAAGACCGTGCCGAAATCTTCGCAATCCACCTAGAGGAACAATTTAGCCCGAACCCCATTACCAACCACGACTCAGCCGCAAAAGTGTTGGAGAGAGTGAACGACTTTCTCAGTACCCAATTGGACCCCACGGACACCCCAATTGTCTTCTCACCAAACATGGTGAAGAAAATGATCATGGACACTAAGCCACGGAAGGCCCCGGGCGCAGACGCTATCACCAACAAAATGTTAAGACATCTTCCCCACCGAACGGTCGCCTCGATCACGCGGCTGTTCAATGGAATCCTGCGCACGGGAACCTTCCCAACATCCTGGAAGTTGGGCCATGTAATTATGATACCCAAGCAGGGTAAAAACACATTGTATCCGGGCAGTTACAGGCCCATCACTCTTCTTCCCACCATGTCCAAGGTATTCGAGAGGTTGCTGCTCCAACACCTGAACGAATACTTTCAACCCAGACCTGAGCAATTCGGCTTCCGGGCCGATCATAGCACGGTCCTCCAACTTACGAGAGTCATCCACATCCTATCCGCCGCCCGTAACAAGAAGGAAGCAGCCGCCGTGGTCATGCTGGACATTGAAAAGGCTTTTGACCGAGTCTGGCACGCCGGCCTTCTTTTCAAAATGATCCAGCACGAGATACCTCTCCGGATAGTCAAAACAGTCGCATCCTTCCTCGAAAATCGCAAATTCCAAGCAGTAGTCGAGGAAGCAACATCCCAGGAACGACCCATAACGGCAGGCGTCCCGCAAGGAAGCTGCCTGTCTCCCTCTCTGTATGCCATCTTCACAGACGATATCCCCGTGGAAGGCGGAAGCACACTGGCTCTATACGCGGATGATGCTGCGTACATCACCACATCCTTGACCGCAGCACACGCCTCAAAGAAACTCCAACGGAGCCTCGACCTCCTGGTGACCTGGTTGGACAAATGGCGCCTCACAGTCAACGTGGGCAAAACACAGGCGCTGTTAACCAAAGGGATCCAAAGTCAAAGACACCCCCCTCCGAAGTTAAGGTTGGAAGGTAAAGACGTTGAATGGAATAGAACCGCCACCTACCTAGGAGTCACGATTGACTCTCGCCTGAACATGCGGAAGCATGTCAAGGACGTGCTCAGGAAGACCAGGATCGCAGCAGCTGCTCTACGCCCAATCCTACATTCCAAATTGCCACTCAAGACCAAAGTGGCAATTTACAAAACCTACATCCGCTCCAGGCTGACGTACGCTGCGCCAGCCTGGTACCACCTATTAGCCGCCGGATTGAGGAAAAATATGGAACAAGCCCAAAACTCCTCTCTTCGCCACATCGTCAACGCCTCCCGTTATGTCAGGACGGATGTGATAAAACGGGACCTACAAATAGAGGATGTAGAGCAGTTTATCATCAGACTATCCACAGCCCTCTTCTCCCGTGCAGATAAGTCTTCCCATTTGCACGTCCGGGACATTGCTCCATATCACTCCCGCCCACCTGACGCTAAGCGTTTTCCCAGGGACTTAATCCTCCCCACATCTCCACCCCCCCCAAGGAAAGCCGCCCCCATGGAGCTGGTCACCCCTGCTGGGCTTCCCCCAACGGGGTCTCACCTGGTAGGGTAGACCGCCCGTGGCGGCGTGAAACTTAAAACAAGAATCCCAGGGTCATGGAAGACCCCACCCCACACCCATGGAGAAGGTACAAAACCGTCACCAACCCAAGGACGTGGCCGTCTTAACGGCCAGAGGCAGATATCATGGTCAGGGGGTTCACACCCCGAAACCATCTACCAACTCCCCTGAAGGAGTTTGAGATTACCACGAGAAATACAGTGCACTGGATCAAAGACGACTTGCGCAGAGCTTCAGTGGCGTTAGCCTGTCAAGAGATTTAAAGGCATCCACAGTTACGATCGTTTAACGGAAATCATACAAGAAATAAATGCAGATTACAATCTAAACTCAAACAAAATTGTTGCATCAGTGACCGATAACGGCAGCAATTTTGTAAAAGCATTTCAAATATTTGGTGTGAAATTATCCAACATTGACCTTGTAGATACAGATAAACAATTTCAAGCTTCTCAGTCTTCTGAAGATAGCTCTGAGTCAGATGATGAAGAGACTGAGCCAATGAATCCCGAAGATTTGCATTTGCTACCTGTGCATTTGAGATGCTGTGCACACACACTGAGTCTTTGTGCAACAACAGACGCGAATAAAGTTTTAAGCGCGCAAAATACTTCATTGTCGGGTATGCATGCTGCAGTCATGAATAAATGCAATGTTTTATGGAAGGCTGCAGCACGTCCAAAGAGTGCT
This sequence comes from Caria ino melicerta, assembly GCA_018237365.1. Taxonomy (NCBI): domain Eukaryota; kingdom Metazoa; phylum Arthropoda; class Insecta; order Lepidoptera; family Riodinidae; genus Caria; species Caria ino. Next base: position 8,372 of record DVZN01000504.1, read on the forward strand.
GAGATCATTCAAGATGTATTGCAACACACACTAAGCCGGCCTGGCGAAACAAGATGGAACAGCTTATTTGACTCTCTGAAGCAAATACAGAGCATTAAAGAAAAAAACTTACTTCTTCATAGATCTTTAAACATTAAAAACGCATTCAAAGAAAATGAATTTGAATATATACAAGAATATCTTATCTGTGCTGCACCTGTGGCAGAAGCCCTCGACATAATGCAGAGCGAGACAAACACATATTATGGTATAGTGATGCCGTGTCTTCTAGCCTTACGCAAAAAACTGCAGAAAATTGAGAGAAAGAATAACTTTGTTTATTGCAAGCCTCTGATCGAGGCATACAGACAAGGCGTTGAAAACAGATTTAAAAAATTTTTCGATGTTACTACACCTGAAGCAGAAAATGCTGCTATAGCTGCTCTATCATATCCTCGGTTCAAAAATAAGTGGCTGACTTGCTTGGAGCCCTCAGACCGAACAAAGATCCTCAAAATTTTCAAGACTTATATTTCTAAACAAATAAACGAAAACAAAACTGCAACAGTTGCTACAAGAAAAGCCAACCAAGAAAACATATTTTTCAATTTTGATGCCGACTCGTCAGACTCCGACACATCTATGTCGGAAACTAACTCTTCTGCTGCGCCTTTGACTAAAGCCGAGCTGTTAATGTTGCAATTTTTTGCCGAAGAAAGCCAAGATCTTCAGCTTCTAAATCGATATCCAGAGATAAAAGCAGTTTTTATTAGATTTAATACACCATTGCCATCGTCAGCATCAGTGGAGCGTCTTTTTTCTTTCGCTACAATGACTAATTTGCCGAAAAGTCATAAGCTGTCAGATAGTATGTTTGAAAAAAGAGTTGTTTTAAAATGCAATCTGAATTATTATAAGAAATAATAATTGTGATTTATAGTAATTGAAATATGTGTATTTTGTTGTCTACCTATATTATTTCATTTCATTATGTATAGTTTGACGGACTAAATTGAAATAAAAATAGTATCTCATTACTTATAACTGACCTTTTTTTTCTAACTTCAGCAAAGAACGATTTAGCGGGGCCTGGAACCAACGGCTTTCTGCTGACTTTGCGCGATCATCAGTCAACCTTGTGGAGAGTCCTGGCCCGTGCCAACCCTCCGTTTTATATTATTTCTATTTACATCATTTAAATTTATTTGATTAATATTTAATTGCAGGAATAATTTACGATTAATTGTTAATTGAAACACTAACAGTTAACAATAAATTAATTGTTAATTGAAACGTCACAGTTAACAATTGATCAATTGTTAATTGATATTTCACAATTAACAATTAATCAATTGTTATTTTTAATTGTACCTTGCAATTAAATTTTGCCCAACACTGGACAAAAGAAATAAGTTTTATAGTAACAGAAATGTAACTGATAAGTTATGGAAGGAAATCAGTTCCGAAATGAAACAAGATGGTAAGCGTGTTCCCAATTATTATTAATTATAATTAATTATTACATCAAATGAATGACAATTCAATTTATGCTCAAAACAATTTTTTATGATTTATGGTAGCATTGTATACTTACACCACTATAATATTTAAACGTAGTGATTGATTACATTATCTTTGTATATTAGGTACACTTCGCCCGCGACTTTGTCCGGGAAATTTATCTTACGAGAATTTTTGTACTCGTTAAATATTAGTTTGGATATAGGTACATATCAGAATTATATACATATATCATTCATTATTATACAATAATTGGTTATGCCTGAAATATTGAACAAAATTATTTCTGATATTTGTAGCTATATTCGAAGGTGGACTCAGTCTTTGATTATGCCATCTTTGTCGCACAAGTTTTACAGGAGTCAAGTGTCTATCAAATCCCTCTTTATCAATAATTATGTTATGTAACAAACATATAGTTTTTACGATTTTATCGGCCAATTCAATATTAGTTTCTATGCATTTAGAAAGCAAGCGCCACTTAGTATATAATCTGCCAAATGCACATTCTACTGCTTTTCTTGCTCGAGATAAACGATTATTGAAATTTCGTTCATCATCTGTTAAGTTACCCCCTCCAAAGGGTTTTATTAAATATGTTGTTAAAGGATAGGCCTCATCACTTAAAAATACATAAGGAACAGCCACTTGTGTACCAGGAAGATTAGACGCTTCTGGAATATCCAATAAATTATCATTGAGAAACTGGCGTAAGTCTGAAGCTCTAAAGGTGCCACCATCGCTCTGTTTGCCATAGCCTCCGACTTCTACTATGATAAACTTATAATTGGCATCGGCCACTGCTTGCAATACCACGGAAAAGTACTTTTTATAATTATAAAACATAGATCCAGATTTTTTTGGGCAGGTTATGCGGACATGTTTGCCTTCTATACAACCTAGGACGTGAGGAAAGTTCCAAATATTATTAAAATCATTAGATATTGAATAAAACATGTCTTTTGTAGGTATAGACATATGCAGGGAATGCATTTCCTCCCATATTGCAACAACTGTATCTTCTATAATTTTCTTCACCGTAGTCTTTCCCATTCTGAAGCTAGTTGAAAGTGATTTGAAAGATTCTCCCGTAGCAAGATATCTGAAAGGCATAAATAACTAAATTACATACACGACATATCACATGTGTCACAATTGTAATAATTAAATGACGTATTCGTTTGTAGTAATGTTTCGTTTGTAGTAAATTCGTTATAAATAATTCGTTTGTAGTAAAGACCACACGCTAGCCTGTACTAGAAACAACTGCTTTATTATTCAGACACCTACATATTTTATAGTAGCATAACTTATACCTAAGTACCCACCATCACAGTTTGTATTCATTTAACATAAATAAATGTACCTTTTATATGTTTCAGAAAATAAATTGAGAAAAAAATGGAGGTATCTGAGGGATCAGTTTGCAGTTGAGTTTGGAAAGATACCACCTACTCGCTCAGGAGACGGGGCAATTCCAGTTCTTCCTAAGTGGCACTATTTCACAGCCCTCCTTTTTCTCAAAGACGTTGTGAAGCCACGATCAGCTACTGGAAATTTAACTCGTACAAAATCACAACTTACACCAGATATAGATGAACGTGCTGAAACAGCAGACACTGAAACTATAAGTTCACATGACAGTGTTTTTTCTACCTCGCCTTCACCAAGATATCAAGAAGATGATCATGAAAGTAGCAAACCGTCCACATCTCGGATGTCAATGTCTCAAACTACCCCACAACAAAAGAGAAGGCCTAAAAAATCTATTAATGACGAAATTTTGCACATAGAACAACAAAAACTAAACCTGTTACAAGAAAAACAAAAATCCCGATTACGAGAGAATCAACTAAATGAATCTAATGAACATTTTTCTTTTTTTAAAAGTTTGATGCCACATGTAGAGAAAATTTCCCAGCACATGATTCTTTCTTTTAGAAACAAGATTCAAAGTGTCGTTGAAGAGTTCGCATACCCAGCAAATCCACTATATAATTCATCGACTTATAGCTCCACGTCTAATTACTCATATCTGTCCGTTGATGATTCTCGTAATACCTTTACACCGCCCAACTTCTCGCCGCCACTCAACCCGCCGACCCAAAGCCAGGATAACCAAAATTTGCCAGAATTCTACCATTCAGAAACCAACCCGCCGACGACACCCAACACCGACTCGATACCCAATCCATCTCACCAAGGCCAGAATAACCAAAATTTTGCAGAATCCTACAATTCAGAAACCAACCCGCCATCGCCGCCGCAACCCAACCAGGATAACCAAAATTTGGCAGAATCCTACAATTCAGAAACCAACCCGCCATCGCCGCCGCAACCCAACCAGGATAACCAAAATTTGGCAGAATTCTACAGCACATATCAAGAAATATAATAATTATGATGGTCAATATTAATTATTATTTGATTATTTTGTGATTGTCTAATAAATAATTTTAAATCTTGTGAAATGTCATGTTTGATAGCTTTCCTCTTTATAATAGAAGAAAAGACATATATGAAAATGTTGTATAAGCTGAAAAGTCTCATCTGCATGAACAACTTTTATTAGCATAGAAAATTGTGAAATAAAAAAATCTGCATGTTAGTCACATAAACGATCTACATTATTATATTCTCAATCAATGCATGAAATAGCTGACTTTATCAGCTTTTTAAACACCAGTTTCTTGTTAACCCTGTAAGTTTTTCTCATAGTAATGTTCAGTGATAGATCATATAATAAATAATCATATAAAAAAAAGTATATTGCGGGCCTGTACTTTTTACGAAAATCAAAATAGGTAATTTGATTTACTTACCTAATGGTGACAAGTAGTCTTTCTTCGGGTGAAATGGGTTGACGATGCCAGTTACACCACTTCTTAATTAGGAGATGTTCTATTTTATTTAACACGTAGTCGAATGTTTCTGGTGTCATCCTGGTATAATCATAAAAGTCGTCTTTATCAAATTTTAGATCTTAATAGTCAATAGTCAAATATTTTTATTCAATATAGGATACAAAT
>DVZN01000505.1:0-12900 GCA_018237365.1 Caria ino melicerta
AGCCGACGATATTAGGTCCCATGATGTGACAGGTGGCAAGTTCGTCGCCAATCGGGCACAAATCCAATCCCAGGCAAAGTTATGGTTTCCAGAAAAACTTATGAATAGAACAAGTTGCCCAACCCGGGAATAGAATTCAGGACCTCTAGCGCTCTACCACTCGACTTGAGGATTTTTATTTTTCTTTGCCTTGTAAACATGGATGTAAAGTTTGAGTGGGAACGATATAGTTGGCATGTCTTGTAGGTCAAAACCCCTTTTGATATATAAATTTTAAAAAAACATCGCCGTTTTAGTAAGTACTTTACGTAAGTAAAAATATAGTTACCTATTTGAAATTATTTGGATAATAATTTGACTTTATTTCTAGACTTTCAAACAAGTGCCTATCATAACGCGTTTCTTGTACATTTGATTTAAGATATAAACAGAGATTCCGCTTTGATCGTAAATTATTCTAAATTTTATATTAGATTTGATAACAGCAACGAATATCATTAGGTATATTTTGGTTATCCAATAGTTTTTTTTAACATTTACTAGGCAGTCATTTGACCGCCATCTTACCTTATGTTAAGTGACGATGCGGCCAAAGATGGATCATGTCTGCCTAGAAACAGCCTATTCACTCGGGTCTTATAGATGGCTAGGTTATAATGTTCAGGAAATACACTCACAGGCAGCGCATTCCAATCCTTAGCCTTTTGCATTAAAAAAGACGAACCAAATCGTTTTGTATCGATAGTTTTGGCTTCATAATATTCTAGATAAAGAACTCTTAATATGTACGAAACATCTCAATCATTAAATTACCTTCCTCTGTAGCAATTGCAAGGACATGAAACCTGTATAGTCAGCCGGAAAAGGTTATAAAGTCCGAAGCCTGCACAATCTCTTTACTGCATCATTGCGTTAGATAAAACCTCTGGACATTCCACTTTAATAAAATTAAAATGTCAGAAATATTAAAATAATACCTAACTTTTCATTATGTGGATGTGGAACTTTATATAAAGTATTTTAAAATGTTATAAGGAAATTTTAAAATTTTCGTTTTACTCTCTGTTCTGTTTGTTTGGACTAAGTAGATATTAGGTCGCAGTAGGTCCGTTTTTGACATGACAAACTTATATGAAGTTAACTTAAACCACTTTTATTTTAGAAAAATAATAATGTTTCCGTACAAAAAATAAACCCTTGAAATCTGTCAAACAACTTATGCATACGGATTTGCGAATTGAGAAATTGACGAACTGTTACCCAACAATTAGTCTATGTGCCATACCACGTAATTCAATTTTCTATTAAGTAATTCATCAGAAACTAATACAAAAATATAAATTTGAATTTGGACAAATTACGGTCAATTTGGACTCGCGCACCGAGCTCAGCTTATATAATCTAAATTCTAATCGCTCGATTCAGCTTAATACCTCTACGCGTTTCTAAGACAAAGGATGTTGACAGACAGACGGACGGACAACAAAATGATCTTATAAAGGCTTTGGTTTTTCTTTCGAAGTATGAAAACCTAAAAATCATTCGGGTACAGAAATAAATATAGTTAATCAAAGAAAATAATTATAATGATCTAAGCTTATATTATGTTCTCTCTCAAGGATCAAATATCAGCATTGTTAGGCATACGCTAAGCATTCTAATTTGTAAAAAATAATTGTACTTGTTTGTTTCGTACTTTAAGGCTAAGTAAGCTAATTTGTAAAAAGCAATTTTATTTTATTTTACAATAATAACGGTTCTTCCTCTCAGATGCTGCCTTACGAACTTGTGGTAGAGTCATTTCGATGATCTTTAAACACTTTCAATAATTTTATATAATCACTATTAACCATTTTAGACTATGATTAGACTTTAAAATCCACAAACACGGGAGATTGACATATTAGGTAGCTATTTTGTCTCTATAGCACTATCACTTCGAGCATTTAAATTTTAATGATCTAAGTTTTACCATATAGCTAAACCATGTCTTACCAACCCTCAATACCTACTTGACCTAAATACACTTCTGTTGACATTCTTATATATATCCAAAAAAGGCTTTCAATTTGTTATGTATTTTTATGTTTGTTGCCCCAGAACCCCGTCATTTATAAACTGATTTGGATTTTCTACTCATTTTATCACATAGAAACTTGGAGCATTTAAAATACATAGAACTATTGAATACCTACACATGATCTTGAAGTCGTTTTATTTGCATAATAAGACTAAATTCTATTCTACAACATTTGAATTTAGTTTTATTACTAATTATAATGTAATACTTACTTGATCTGTTTTAGAATAGCGGAACTTTTAGAAAAGCTGTTGGCGGAAATTACATCAGACAACTCACATTTAAGGCATTCAAGGCAAGCAGATGAAACATTCGATATGGAATTAGACCCAACTCTAATACAAGATGCGGTCAATAAAAACATTATAACTGTGCCCAACCAGTGTCCTGCAGGTTATAGACCCGATGCTAATGGAATTTGTCGACCTATTCTTCAATAAAACTTATACAACTTTCAACAGAGTTTTAATTAAGTAGTTATAGGTACCTACTTGCCTACCTAATTTTTTTTCGTTTGGTAATGTAGTCGGTTTATAATCATTCTGCAAATAGTTTGATAGATCTGTGTTAGGGGTTTACAGATTTTGTAATGAGACTGGCTACTGATTGTTAACTATACTATTACTTATTATAATTAGGTAATGTTTGTAAGTTCGTAGAGGCTAATCTCTAAAAATACTGAATTGACTTTAAAAAATTACTTACTAGTGAAAGATTTCATTTCTTCTGAGATCCATCTATACTTGATCAATATTGATACAATAGAATTCGACATTTATGTTAAGATTTATACCTAACTAACGCCTAGAGCATTTAGAATTTAGAATTATTAAGTGGCCCTGAGGATGCTTTAATCAGCGAAACCGGTAGGCCTTTAAAATAATATTGTGAATGTATACAAGTGACTTATTAATCATGACAATACAGTTTCACCAAGTGCCAACGATGGAAAGTGTGATAGATGTGCTTAGATGACAGAATTTGCAAATCGATGCTAACCACTAGTTAGATCCACATTAGTTAAGCCAAATTTTTGTCTATTTTTTATGATATAGTAAAGCAGACAAGCACACAGTTGTTTTAAATGTCAGTTTCCCGTACCGAACACAATAATCCAAAAACTTATATCTAATAGGAGCAGGATAAAGTAAATACTGCGGTGATCTTGATGAAGACCCGTCTCTAACAATGTGCCTGTTAGAAGGGCAGATGGAACGTAGGCTAAAATTTGAACAGCTTGGCAGAAATTAAACTATTTTTTTCTTATGCCTACTTAATAGAAGACGGCAAAAGGAGAGCCTCCTGGTGACTTAAACCAATAAGGCCCAATTTCGCTAACCTGCAAATCTAGACAGAAGTTCCACAACTTACCAATACGGTAGAAAAGCGAAGCAGACAAAAGGAAAATGAAATTAAAAAACTTTTAAAAATATGATCAGGGTTGCCAATTTGAAGATAATCCCCGAAATTGTAGGAAATCTCAGGTAAAGTAAAGATTTATTGGAGATCTCGTTCGTTCGTTATTTCAGGTTCGTTATCTTTCATTTTTTAGGAAATGGAAATACATTTAAAGTTTAGAAAATGACAACCATATATTTTCGATTAGAGGTGAAACGGATATCCGGTAACTATCCGGTATCCAGCCCATCGGACTATGTTTTTAGTATCCAGTTTAACTCTGAATAGTCATTCAATATCATGCCGGATTCTGGATAGTAGAAACAAATATAATTATTTTACACTAGGAAAATCATACAATATATGTAGTAAGTTATAGACACTGTAACATATTTTTATAATTACATGTAAAAAATGTTTATTTCATTATAATTTATTAATGAAAAATTAATTATTATATTGAATGGCATACATCGTACGCCGTCTCACGTTGACATACATCGTCAATGTCTATATTTATCATACAAACGTCCACCCCCGCCGGGAATCGAATCCGAGTCTCGCTATTCGTCGACGTGGTGAGGCAACTACGCTACTACTCGGCCAGCGAGACGGATAAAATTGTTGTAAAGATTTCTTTATATAATAACGTTGACTAACACCTATAACACAAGCAAATAATGGGTAATGTATTTTAACCGACTTTAAAAAAGAGGAGGTTCTCATATCTTCAAATGAAAACACTTGTAATGTTCTACGTATACATATGTTAATACGTGAAACAATACAAGTGTTTTCATTTGAAGATATGATGAATATATTGAAGTTTTACGAAGCACCGACGATGGGAAATATAAAATATAGGAAGTTCTTAAATTGCCTGTAGGTTTTTTATGTGTAAACATATTCAGTTATATATACGGGATACTCACGATTATATTTTATTTTATTTGTCGATACTCTCTGCCTACCCCGTAAGGGACGTGGCGTGAAGATATGTATGTATGTATTTGTCGATATTTCGGTCCAGTTATATAGACTGTGGTCACGACGAGACTGCGGTGGTGAGCTATTACTCCACTAATTCGGGACTGATTTTCAAAATTATTATATATTATGTATATAATTAATGGCAAATTATGGTAAATGATCACCAAATTTTCCACAGTTGTTGAAAAGAAAGCTTTGTATGCGTCATGACGTAAACGGCCGAATATTTGGCAGCCCGATATCAGGCACTTCGGACTTGTAGCTTGATAAATACCTATCGGTATCCAGTATCAGGCTAACAACTATCCGCTTTATCACTAGTTCAGTTCACAGAATATATTTTGTGTGATTTATTGACAAAAAATATCTAACTATAAGATTTCTTCATATTTCCAAACTCTTATAAATACTGTAATATCAAGAATCCGGGATACAAAAGATAATAATATTTTAGAAAATTAACACAACAAAAACTTTTAATTAATAAATATGTAGTAATGAAAAGGGACAAAAATCTGGGCAACAGTACCAACTTCAATCCATCGAGCAAAATACTTAAGATAAATTGTATGTAATAAAGTAGGTACTGTATAATTACATTTCGTAACTTTGTAGGAAGTTAGCAGATTCATCTCTCAAAACTCAGGAAATTTATAATAACATTTTATGGAATATGAGTTGTTGATATTGGCAGCCCTATTTTCAAGGTTGACAGTTGACATTTGTCATATATTGCTTACGGTAACTGCATTGTCAAAACTTTCTTTTGGGTTCTTTAAAAATTTTCAAAATTATCTATAAAAATAATCGAAAAATATAGTCCGACAGAAAGATAATCTCAGATGATTGATCCTCAGACTAAACGGTGTAATTTCAAAAGCTGGATATCGATATGGATGACAAAAATATTTGGCGTTTAAAATATGTGATTATATGACTAATGCTGTGTATGTTCAATTAATTTCTTTGAAATTTGAATAAATCTTGTTAATAATGTCTGAGGTAAAAGGTACTAAAGCTTTAGAACTATGGTGCAAACGCCTTATAAAAGATTGTCCTGATGTGCATATTGATAACATGACGACCTCCTGGAGAAACGGCATAGCATTTTGTGCCTTAGTTCACCATTTTAGACCAGACTTAATGTAAGTAACTTCATATTTACTATTATAACTTCATTACTATTTTAAAATAATTTTAATTTACAATATAAACTTTATTTATAAAGGCGTAACTCTTATAGGAAATTTACCATATACCGTGCCACACAAAACTCTACACTTAAAAACATAGTTCTGCTGCACTATTTTTGTGTTTTCTAAGCCTCAACACCTAGAGTTATATCTTGTCAATAAATGTTAAAACCTGATGAGCTACTGCTAATTTCTTTAAATTCTAATGCACGGTCTTGCCCTCTATTTCAAATAAAACTGTTCTGTAGTTGCATTAACTTTTGTTGACTTATAATGAGTTCTTGAAGGTTTATTGTTGTAACATAACATATCTTCACGCCAAATTATTACGGGGTAGGCAGAGATTATCGAGTGCCAAGTGTCACGACTTCTACATACTTGCATAGCTTCCTCCACATTCATTACTCTCCTCATACATACACACCGGTTTCGGAGACTCTTGACCCCCTCTCGGATAATATATGGCCGATTTGGTCGTGGAATGTTAACCTAGGTCTCCCCGGGTACCTAAAGCCATCTACATTCGCATTGTATATCTGTTTAGTCAAACTTGCATCATCCATTCTTTGTACATGTCCGAACCAACGGAGCATGCCCTTTCGCATTTGTTGTATTTTTATAATAGTGGCATATGGCTATTTGTATTTGTGATAGCATGTTTGCCAAAATATTTGATGTATTGACAAACAGGCGATACGATCGGCTACACATGCTACCACTAATACAAATAGCCATGTGTGGAGCCATTATTTTTCTTTAAATACTGAATAAAATAATAATAATTTACAACTAAAGTATAACTAAAAAAAACAGTAAGTTATGTGTTTGATTGTGCTATGTCACTAACTAACTAACTAACTAGGCTTACTATTGGACCTGATCTCTATGGCAAAGTGTGAATATAAATAAGTGTGATTCAAACTAAAAAAATATATTGTCACACCTATATATATCCTCGAAAGAGTAGGTAGAGGTATAGAGTAGGTAGGTAGAGAGGATCACATACTAGTATGTGATTCAAACTAAATAACATTTAATATATACATGACGTCTATACACAAATAAAATTTAATTGTCTGTTTGTAATATTACAATAACTTCTTTTTACTAAATACCTATGTATGTTTACATGGTATATATCCCAAAATAATGTTTTTTTTTACAATTTTTGTCTGTCAGTCTGTCTGTTTGTTATGGGTTATCTTAAGAATGACAGGACCGATTTTGATAAGACTTTCACTGGCAAATAGCTTATGTTGCAGCGGGTAATTTAAGCTAAATTTATTTTCGAGAAAGAATTAGGGACCCATGCAAAAAAAAAATTAATAAAATGTTATCAAAAAAAAGCAGTGTATGTAGTTTTTAATATTAACAGTAGACTCTACACTAGGTGAGTCCTGTGACATTTATATGTGGAATAAACAATATGTGCCTATTTCAGTGATCTATCAAAATTAAAACCAGAAAATATCTATGAGAATAATCAATTAGCATACTCAATTGCTGAAAAACATTTAGGAATTCCTGCTTTATTGGACCCAGAGGATATGGTAGAAAATGAAATACCTGATAGATTGTCTGTATTAACTTATTTATCTCAATTTTATCAACGATTGGGTCACACAGGTATGTACTCTTATTGTTTATTAGTACTAGATTGCAAAAACGATGGTGTTGTTAGTAGGTATTATAAATACTTTAGACAATAAGAACAAGAATTGTGTTTATCTGTTACAAAATACATTTTGTTCTGCTATCTATTAATAATAATCTATATATTTATCATTCTATAATTTATTGCTTCTATATATTAAGTTTTATGATAGTGAGCATATACATACATGACATACATTTTCCCCTGTGATGGTCTAAGCTTCTATACAGAATAGACCAATTGCCTTCCTTCTAGGCTGCTAGTAAAAGGCAAGCGTAGGCTTACTCACTATAATCATTACCTGTGACTAGATAATAGAATCTCACTGTGGCTCGCCCAGATCGGTACCATCGCCTTACTTATTCCTACTACCATAACGTCAGTGCTTGCCATCAACATGTTCTGGTTTGAAAGGTAAGGTAACCGGTAAACTTACTTTTACATGGAACTTAACATCCCGGCTTTTAGGTAGAAAATGCATCATTACCACCTTTGGTCTCACGAGGTGTGTAAGTTTCTTGCCATGAAGAATTCCATCTGCTAGTTTGAATCTAATATTATAAAAAATAATTACTCTCAGCAGAGTAGCTTTGTATATTTACATGATTTTTTTTTAAGTTTCTGGACCTTCTGGACCTTCTGGATCTTTTTATACATTTTCGCTTTTACTGGAGAATACCTTATAGGTTACAGGTGTAATTTTAGTATGATGGTTATTAATTAGTTGCACCAAGATTTTACAATTGATTTTCAATTCATAGGATTGTTCAAAAGGCGTATCAACACATTTTTTAAGAGTCGACATATAGGCATATGCATTATCAGTGACCCCCTACATGTTACAGATGTCCACGGGCGATGGTAACCGCTTCATAAGGTGGCCCATTTACTCGCTTGCTTACTTATTATAATAAAAAAATGCCTTTTTGGACAAAAATCCAGTTACAACATACACATAACTTATTTACCTGCGCTTTGAGATTGCACATTGTTTTATTCTAAATATTAATTGTTATTGAGATGACCTAAGCTCATCATAATATTTTAAACAATGAACCTGGTTACAATGTTTCATAAGAATATTTCCTTACAGTAAGCACTAAAGTATCTGAACAAGAGGCAAAAATATCTCCTACATCGTCAACACCAGTGAGTGTAAGTATAACGCTTGAATCATTCACTTATCTGTTTAACCTTGTGTATGTTAATTGCTTCACTATGCACTGCACTATTGTTGAATGATGTTATACTAAACTTTTTCTGATTCTATTCTTCTGTATTCACCCTTTTAGACTCCATTCAAATTTGGAAAAGTGGCTCTAGACAAATGTACAATATGTGGGCTGCCAGTATATCTAGCACAAAGACTTATAGTGTCACAAAAGCTTTATCACAGGAGGTGTTTCCGTTGCTCAAAATGCTCTGGACATTTGAACCCTAAAAATTTTCATACTATAAACTCAAATGAATTCTCTTGTGATTCCTGTAAAATTGAACCGCACATATCAAAATATTTAAATAATAATGACCAAATTGGAATGCTGGCATTTAGTACTGATGTATATGATAAAGGACAAGAAACTCAACAAGAAGAGCCATATGGTTCAAAACCTATACCTCGGCCACTGTCAATTTTAGGTGAGATTTTCCTGAATATCTTGATTTTTTCTGTTATTTGGCATGTAAAAATTGTGTGTTCTATCTTCTTTTGAATGTTATGCCTGTTCCTAATTTATGCAAATTGGTTTTAATAAATCATGGTTTGTATAAAACACGGTTTTTTTATTAATACATTAAGTGTATTTTTGATTGTAGTTGAGCATAAACTAATTATATTAATGTGATATAAGTATAACATTTAAATTAATTCTTGAGTTGTTAAAATACATGCATAATTAAAAAACAATAATCAACTTAATGGTATGTACTTACTCATAAAAACATACATATAAAAATTTTGTTGGTTGTAATTTGAACATATTAAGTTTATTCAATTAATATTATATTTTAAGTAGGTATAAAACCATCCTTTTATTTCAATTTAGTCAATTATTCTTGAACTAGACATAATTGTTAAATATAATTGATTTAGGAAATCCGTAATTCTATTGTTTTAGTTTCATTTTAATTAAAATGCTAATTTTAAAATTTATATTTCAGAAAAAATAAATATGTTTGAAAATAAAGAGAAAGATAGCAATAATGATATAAATAAAATAGCTAGTATTTCTTTAAAAGACAATTATGTAGATAAATATAAGAGAGAAAATAAATATAAGTCAAGCGAAACATTAAGTGATCAAAATCAAAGTCCTGTAAAAAGTACACCAGAAAAGAGTTTAAAAGATACAGATATCCCTTTATGCACTGAAAAAGATATTTCATTGGATGTACCAGAAAAGGTTTATAAGAGTAATATAGATAAATTTAATTTTTTACAAACTCAATTATCAAATGATATTTTAAATAATGATAAACACTCACTAATGGAAGATAATGACAAAAATATACAAATTATAGAGAATGATTCATTCAATGGTTCAATTCAATCTGTAGATCAAAGTGATATGTCAAAAATATCAAAAGTAGAAGAACTAAGTAACATAACAGATGATAGTAGAATAGCACAATATGAATCTATGAATTCAACTAATTCAGATAAACTTATTTGTGAGGTAAATTCCACAAGTGCAAATGAAGAAATAAAAATTAGTGTACCACCACGGAAAAAGAAACAAACGAAAAAAAATGATGTGTTGATTAATGAGGTTAAAATTAAATCTCCTGTAGAATATCCAGATCACTTAAACCCATTTTCAGATGATGAGGAGGAGGTATGTTTTATTATTTTTTAACCCACCCATAGAAAAAAAATATCTAAGAAAGTTAATCTGAAAATTCATCATTATGTTGTGACGAATTTTCAAATTAATTTGAAATATAAGATTTCACTATTGTACAACATTTAATATTGGTACACTTACAGTCTCATTCTTATATAGATAACTAACCCGGAAATTTAAACTGGGACCCCTCACACTAAAGTTGGATACCAACACCACTTAACCACAGATTATTATTATATAAGAAAAAAAAATATGAAACTGGTGTGTTTGAATAAAGAGAATAATGAATGTGGAGCAAGGTTGGCAAGTATGTAAGGATTGTGACACTTGGAACTCAATACTATCTGCCTACTCTGCAAGGGACTTGGAATGAAGATATGTCTTATATAATATTGAGCAACAAATAAGCAGACCTCTATGTTAACAAACATCCTATATATTATAGCAGAAGGAATAGGTGGTACAAATCTAGGCGAGCTGTTGTGAAACTATGCTATATTCTAAATTTCCTTCTATAATGAATACATGACTTAAAAAATATATTTTTTTAATTCCATCCAGGATAATCATATAGAACATCCAAGACGTGAGAGCACCAATCCATTTGGGAGTAGTGACGAAGATGAAGAACCTGAGGTGTTACCCAACAAGTCGGCAACAGTTCCTGCAATCGAAACATCAACTCCAGTGTATGTGTAATTTATATTTTCTATCCTTGACATTTAACACAACTTCTGTTAACCTGACTTATATTTGGTTTTGAAATACAGGAAACGCCTGATTAAAGCGTACAATCCGTTTTGGTCTGATGATGAAGAGCCATCTTCAGAAGAAGAATCAGGAAATGGAAGGTAAACTTTTTTATTACTTTTTATTTAACAAGAGTGCTAGTTACAGTCTATTTTCCTTTGTGAGATGTGGCTATGGATGTCCTTGCCCATACTCATACATGTTTTTAAAATTAAAATTAGAATGCATTATGCATTCTAATTTTGATTTGAAATTGACAGCTCTATATTTTTATTGTCTCTTCCTTTACTTTCATTACTGGGAGATAGTAATATCTAAAAAAGAAGTTTGTACTGACAGACTTAGCTCTTCACTTAATGAAAGAAAACTAATTTAAATTCAGTTTAAAATTATACATAATACCGAGATAAGACATAATTAAAATTTTAGAATAAATTGTTTTGAATATTTGAAAAAAATATATTTATTAGATTTAAATTGAATTTTTACTTTAAGTGGGGAATAAATTATTCGTATTGCACAGTCGCCATTCTGATGTAATACGTTATAGTATGTTGACGCAAAATTAATAAATGTGTAAAAGATTTTTTGGCTTTAATATTAATAAAAGTCAAAGAAATCACTGTTGAAGTAAAACGAATGTTTTTTTTTACACAGCTCAAATATGTATAAGTCCAGTCTCACGACAAGTACGCCTAACTTACCAGAAACTACACCAAAACGAAGAAAGCCGAAAGCGCCGCCTCCTCCGCCGTCAATTATTACTGAACACCTGGGTGTACCGTCTACATCACTAGATGACGTCGCCAGTATATCCTCACTGAGTTCACACACCTCAACTGTACATTCGGATCAGGTAACTTTCAAGCATGTATTTTTTACATAATAATAAGAATTTGTTTATTTCTAGAATATGGTTGCAAAACTGCTTAAAGTGTTTTATACAGAGCTACTCATATACTGCTGTCTTTGTCATATTAGTCATGGAGTATAGTGAAAAAAAAACTGCCTTGTATACGATTTTTTTTTAAAGTAAGGATAGCTTTTTGGACAATATAATAAAATTCAATAATCACACTGTATTTATGATCTTATTACAATTTTTTTTACCTATGTAAAGGTTGTAGGCTTTATTATTCTCTTTCCTAAATTACATTTTATTAAAAAATATATGTAATTATCTTGTTACTTTTTTACCTATATAAAGGTAAATTTTATTATCCCCTTTTCTAAAGACAGTATGACTATTTCATTTTATAATACTTCTTGTCTAAAAAGTAATAGGCTTGCCACCGGCCGAAGCGGCGATAGGCTTTCCACCTATCACATCATGGGCCCTAGTACCTTGGCAAATCGTAGGTGTTCTAGTATATCTACTGGACTTACGAGTCATGGAAATACTAGCACACCTCTGCCTACCTTTTCGAGGATAATAGGCGTGAAGGTACTTTTTTGTCTAAAAAACTATCCTCAATTTCAATTCGCTTTCGTTTATAAAGCAGTTATTGGTTTGAGTATTTTCTTGAAATTTTATTTCGGACTTTTGGCAAATAGGGTTTGACTGCCAGGATTAATGAGTTGTTATTTTTATATTCATTTATATGTAGAATTATAATATCCTCCACTACAGGGCCTAAGCCTTTTTCCCATCTAGGGATTCGAATATTCGCATTCGATTTGCTTCCAGCTTATAAAGTAGCGTGCTAAATTTACTCAAGTTTGTTTTAAGTGTTTCACGGCCGGTTTCAATATTCAATCTATCCTTGATTTTGTCTATTGTCGATATAGCTCTAACTCATATCTCCATATCAAAAAGTGGAGATAGCGGTATAATCAGTAGGCAAAATGAAGGATAGATTGGGTACTGAAACAGACCGTAAAGTAGATTTTAAACGAACGAAAACATTTCCGCTTTCATCTATAGGCGATAGGCTTGCCACCTATCACATCATGGGCCTTAGGACCTTGGCTAATCGTGGGTGTTCTAGT
>DVZN01000506.1:0-12897 GCA_018237365.1 Caria ino melicerta
TATCGTGTCACGTAGTTTTTATCAGTTTCTCAAATTCAATAATATTTAGATAAGTTTTTGTGTTACTAAGGGGACGATTTGTAGTTCTACTTTCGTTATATTATAAAAGCTGAATTTTATATATGTTATATATACTTGAGACACTATGTAATGATGTTTTCTCAGTAGCCAGACAGTTCCAAAGGTTCTATCATCTTGCCAGACGCGTAGGAATAGGAAAAAGTTGTGAGCGCGCACAGTACATATGGTAATTAAAGTGAGTGAAACAAAGCGTTCGGTTTACTGCGATCCTTTACTGCGCAACAGCTGTCGTTTATTTTGTATTATTCGGTGAACGGTTTTATACACATAATGAAGTTTTTGCCAGGATTTTATAGAGTTCAGTTGGGTGTTTGTTTTAAATGTTTTACAAATTGTTGTATAGTGGATATTATGATGTAAAAGTGGTGTAATTTTACATAATCAGTGTCCGCGACATCGAACAATATGTGAAAACATTGAAACAAACGCTAGTATAGTGTGCGAGAGACGTGAGAGTTTTCATATGCAGTTCACTCACTCACACTCACACTCAGCTCACACACTTTATATGCAGTTGGACTCTATCAATTTGTCGCCAAACTCTCAAAAAACATTAAAACGACTATAACACCAACGTTTTAATGAGATTAAAATTCCATTTCAGACAGTTTCGGCTGTATGGAGAAAATTCCAAAGCCGTAAAAGATAATAAATAAAAAAAATACACATAAGTAAGTAAGTACTTTCACGCCTTTTATCCCCGAAGAGGTAGGCAGAGGTGTGCTAGGATAAATCGTGCTCCTATGCAAATAACTTCTCTTTCCACTCATCCTTTTGAACGCGTAGCCTTTGATATAGTAGGTCCATTGGCCGAAGCTGGTAATGATAAATACAGATTCATTCTCACCGTCCAGGACAATTTATCCAAATTCTCAGCTGCTTATCCTATTTGTAATACCACAGCTGAAGAAACATCCGAATGCTTAGTCCATTTTATAACACTATTTGGTATTCCTAAAACAATCCTAACAGACCAAGGAACAAATTTCACTGCCCATCTTTTTAAGCAAACCTGTAATCTATTGAAAATCAAACAACTATGGTCCACTCCATACCATCCCCAGACTCAAGGAGCCCTTGAGCGGAGTCATTCAACCCTTAAAGAATATTTAAAATCTTACGTGAACGACCAACAGAATAACTGGCATCGTTTCGTGTACACCGCTATGCTTGCATACAATACTGCTATTCATTCCACTACTCATTACTCTCCCTTCGAACTTCTATTCGGACATAAACCGTTTATACCTGATTCCGTCTATGAAGAAACCCCTGGTGCCACTTATCCTGAGTATGTTCGTCTTCTCCAAAACAGATTAAAATTTTCCAGAGAAAAAGCAACACAGTATATACAAAAATCAAAAGAAGCTTCAAAATCCTATTATGATACTCGTACACGTCCTATTAAATACAAAGTAGGAGATCTAGTTTATTTAAAAAATCATTTACGCCTTAGAAAAGCCCTTTCACCGATCTGGAAAGGTCCCTATAAAATAGTTAAGATCCACGGTAATAATACCGCATCACTCCTAATAAATAGGCGTCATATTAAACATCATTTCGACGAATTTAAATTAGCTACTTCTACGATAGATTAAGTAACTATAATAAGAAATAATAAGTTAAGTTCATTTTACTTTATTCCAGACTTGGTCTCATATATTCTACCTTGGCATCCAATAATGCAGAATATATACAACCAGCATCAAGCAACGCCGGTATATATTTCGACCCTATTGGTTCTGTAAAAATCACTGATGACACATTAGATGTCATCATCCCGATAGATATATCCTTTCTCGAACCTCATATAGAAAATATAAAAAATATCCTAGGAACTTCTAAGTTTTTATGTAAACAAAGTAACGCTTATTATCAAAATGAATGTCATTATATATTCCAACCATTATCATCCCGCTATTCCGATATAGTTAGAGACTATAACTCAATGTCCCACCTTATATCAAAAAACGTTAAAAGAGCAGCTTGGTTTGGTGGCATAGGCACCATTATCAAACACTTATTTGGAAACATGGATGAAAATGACGCACTTAAATTTAATGAAGCCATTCACATTATAGAAAATGATCAAACTAAATTAGCAACCCTAATGAAAAATAATATGATGGTAACAAAATCAACATTAACATCATTTACAGAATTAATCAATAAAATTAATTCAAATGAAGAAAGTCTAAATTTTGCTATTGAAACTTTAAATAAAAATATTGAAAATCTAACATTAGTCTCTGACAAGCTACTCCTTAGAGCTAAGATATCAGAACTTTCAAATATTCTTGAAAGTAGTTTATTAACATTGTCATTTAAATTAGAAGACATTATTAATGCTATTATGTTTAGTAAATCTAATATTTTATACCCTTCCATTATTACTCCTAAGCAATTATTTACTGATATTGTTGACAATTATAGATTTTTACCTAGTTCTAAGCAATTACCTGTTCCATTAGTTTTAGATAATATGCATGTTTTAGAAAACGTTTCTGATGTATTATGTTATTACGCTAACAATAAAATTATATTTGTGTTACAAATACCTTTAGTAAATACTAAAGAATTCGATCTGTATCATATTGTACCGTATCCTATTAATCTTAAAATTGTAAATGATACACTATATTCCAGTATCATACCTTCAATAAAATATTTAGGTATAACAAAGGATAAATCATCTTATTGTAAGTTAGATTCACTCTCAAAGTGTAAGATTATGAATACACAGTACTATGTCTGCGAAATATATAATGTTTATTCTACATCAGCTGTACCAATATGTGAAACTGAGGTAATCTCAAAAGCTTTAACTTCCGTTCCTAAAGAATGCAGTACAAAATTTGTTAATGGTGACTTTGAGACATTCCACAAATTGAATAACAATCAATGGATTTACGTTATTAGTGAAAAATCCAAAATTACCATAGAATGTCAAAATAAGGACCTATCAGAGTCCTTTATATCAGGTACTGGTATAATAACATTACCCGACCGATGTGTAGCATATTGCAAAAATAATAAACTCATAGCTAAACGACATATCGAAATTAAAGTCCAACCCGTAGTATTAAACTTTGAATTAATTAATGACACATGCTGCAGCGCGATTACATACTTAAATGATAACATTAAAGCTCCTTTTGTAAATTTAAAAAATGTTGACAATTTGAATTCTCTCCTCAACAACTACGACAAAGTAGTTCAGGAAACCAAAGCTAATCTCGATGAGATAATTGAGAGACCTCATATAATTGTATACGGTAATGTCTATTCTTATACAATTATTGCTATAACTCTAATCATTGTGTTTACTATCCTTTACAAATTGTTCAAATATTTTAAGTTAGATAAGTTTATTAAATGTAATCCTAATCCTGAAGAACCCGATACGACACCTTCCGACCCTGATGATGAAGTCCCCGTTCCTCGACTCCGCAGAACCTAACCTGAAAAGAAAAAAAAAAAAACCTTCCTGTCTTAAACTTACTTACCTCCTCGTCAACTTACTTCCCACCCGTAAGTTTCCTCTTGTCCGGGGGGCTGTTACATCCCTAGAATGTATCCCTTTCTGCTTACTCCACACCAAGCCTGCTGACCCAGCATTCCCATTCTTCTGATTCCCAGCCATGCATCATCTTCCAGGCAGTCGCCTTCCAACCTTCCCGTCGCGCACTACACTCCATGGTTAAACACTCGCTCAGTGAATTAATTGTAAAATCAATTTAAGTTAATAAATTACTTTTCTTTTATCGTGAAATAAATAATTCCTTTTTTAAAAAGAACTACCCAAAGTAAGTTCTAACATTTGGTGGCAGCGTAAAGGGATTGTAAAATCCTCGGTCCCTCCGCGAGTGAAGTGTACCTAGTGCAACAGTGTAGTGCCAACCCATCCTGAGCCACAAGCGACTCGGATTCGTCTAAATACACCTAGTCCACTGTGTAGTAAGTGGCAAGAAAGACAGACCCTACGGGAGCAGACCCCACGGGAATCGAAGCCCAGCACCGACCAGGTCTACGACGACCAGGCTCCAGATCCCAGCAAGTAACCAGGAGCAGTTCCAGCAGATCCAGTTCTTCAGGCTCCATATCCAATAAATATACCATGAAGGTTACATGCATCGTGATCCTGTAAGTCCAATTATTACGATTAATATATAGGAATCATAAAGGTTCATCCCAAGACTAAATAACTACGCCTTATCTCTCGCATGTCTAGTCTCGACGTCCGGCAGTTATACATAAACTGACATAGCAAAAATCGTGAACAAGTGATATATCCAGTGTTTGTCTGTGACTTTATTTTATTTTATATTTTTTGTACATTTCATTTTATTGTGTTTTCTCTTTATAAATATATCAAATATGTCTAAAGATTCAAAAAATCTTAAAGAAGAGTCTAAGGAACAAATTCCTTTGAATGTAATATTAAAATTTATAAAACCGTTTGACGGAACACGGGAAAAATTAAACCCTTTTATAAATAATTGTGATAATGCCGTGTCCTTATCCTCTTCTCACCAAGAAATTATAGTTTTTAAATACATCTTAAGCCAGTTAGATGGCAAAGCCGAAATAGCATGCTCGATAAAGGAATTTGAATCTTGGCCATCATTGCGTGAATTCTTGCAGAACCAATTTGGCGAGAAAAAACACTATGCGCACTTATTAACAGATCTTCAAGACTGTAGACAGGGTGCTCAGGAAAGTGTCAGTCAATTTTCACTTAGAATAGAAACATGTTTGTCCAAATTACTCACCGAGATATCAATAAGTAGCCATAGGAAAAGTGAATTGTCAGGTAGAGTAGCAGCAATGGAGGATTTAGCCCTCCATACATTTATCATGGGCCTAAACCCTCGCATTTCAAACATAATTAGATGTAGAGACCCTAAAAACCTAAATGAAGCTATAAATTATGCAATATCAGAAGAGAAAATTCAACAGTATACTTTTAAACAAAATATGCTTAATAATCCTAAATCTCAATTTAGTAATCGTAATAGCACAAATAAACCCCCTTACAAATCAAACAATTCTAATAATAATTACGCAAATCAAACAAAACCTTCTTCTTCTTATTCCGAATTATTTTGTAGGTATTGTAAGAAAACAGGTCACACATTAGAAAATTGTAAGTTGCGTGAACATAATAATAAGAGATTTGAAAATAAAAATAAATACTTCGATAACTCCAATGTACAACCGAGTACATCCGGTTTTAAGCCCAGAACTGATTTTAAACCGAAAATTTACACAGTCACGGATGAAGGCTATGATACTGTAGATAATAGCGACAATTTAAACTAAGAACTGTCCCGGTTCGGTGCCGCACGGGACACACTCCAAAAGACGACACCAATTTATCCTTAAAGATGCAATCCATAGATATAATCTCCAACAGTAGAGTCAAGCAACAGGGTAACCAGCCCCAAATCGTAGACTCGATCCTTTCAAACAGTAGAGTCAAGCAACAGGGTAACCAGCCCCAAATCGTAGACTCGATCCTTTCAAACAGTAGAGTCAAGCAACCGGGTAGCCAGCCCCAAATCGTAGACTCGATCCCAGAATGTAGAGTCAAGCAACCGGGTAGCCAGCCCCAAACCGTAGACTCGATCCTTTTGAAATCCGAAGAACCTGAAACAAAAAATATAATTAATCATGAAGTATATGAATTCACATCCAACACTAATAAATACTTACCACATATCAAAGTGAAATCTCCCGTATCTTCTAATCTTCTTCACCTACTCGTCGACACTGGCGCATCCATAAGTATAATAAAAAAATCTTCGATTGAAAATATGCCCAACATAGATAAAAACATCACATTTAAAATCCAAGGAATAGATTCAAAAGAAGAACATCCTACACTTACCTTAGGTCAAATCCCCTTGTCTTTTGCAACAAATAATGAATTGAATCATAACAATAAACAACTTATCCATACGTTCAACATAGTAGACAAAATCAACCTACCTTACGATGGAATAATCGGAAATGACTTTTTCAAAATTATGGAAGGTCAAATCAACTATGTACAAGGCGCATTAAACTTAAAAGACATTAAATTCAAAATGTACTTTAATAATCCTATCTATACAATAGCACCACGTAGCGAAGCTATAATAGAGTGCACAGTATCCAATCCCGATATTAAAGAAGGATTAATAATTAACCAACACCTTTCCGAAAATTTGTTAGTTGCAAATTGCATTGTACAAGTAAAACCAAATAATCGCATAAATATCTCAGTTGTTAATACCTCAGAAAAACCCGTAACAATTGAATCCGACCTTAAGTTAAACCTTGAAACTTTTGAAACGAACTCTTCCATTCCAATAAACACCTTTTCTGAAGAAAATACTCTAGAACGCACAGAAGAAGTCTTAAACCTCCTCCGTGTATCTCATCTTAATTCAGAGGAAACAGAAGCTCTATATTCTGTTTGTTCTCAATTTTCAGACATTTTCCACTTGCCTAATGATCAATTAACATCTACAAATGCAATCCAACATGAAATAAAAACAACTTCAGATAATCCTATTAACGTAAAAACGTACAGATTTCCCGAGTGTCACAAGAAAGAAGTCGAATCTCAAGTAGACAAAATGCTGCAACAAGGCATCATCAAACCTTCTATGTCTCCATGGTCTTCCCCGATATGGGTGGTACCCAAAAAGCTCGATGCCTCAGGCCAAAGAAAATGGCGAGTCGTAATCGACTATCGAAAGTTAAACGATATAACAATCGGTGATTCTTACCCTATTCCAAATATATCTGAGATTTTAGACCAATTAGGTAAATGTAAATACTTCAGTACGCTTGATTTAGCTTCCGGTTTTCATCAGATCGATATGAGCCCAAACGATTCCCCAAAAACTGCATTTTCTGTCCCTACAGGACATTACGAATTCACAAGAATGCCTTTCGGACTTAAAAATGCACCATCTACATTCCAAAGGCTAATGAACACAGCACTTTCTGGCCTTCAAGGTCTTCAATGTTTCGTATATCTGGATGATATTGTTATTTATTCGTTTGATATTCCATCCCACGTTAATAGCTTATCCAATGTATTCCATAGACTACGTCAATTTCAACTAAAATTACAGCCCGACAAATGTGAGTTTATGAGAAAAGAAGTTTCATATCTTGGACACGTAATAACCGATAAAGGTGTAAAACCAAACCCTGAAAAGTTAAGAGCAGTCCACGAATTTCCAATTCCAAAGTCTCCTAAAGACGTCAAATCTTTCCTGGGGTTCGTCTCCTATTACAGAAGATTTATTCCCGACTTTTCAAATATTGCTAAACCCCTTACAAGTCTTCTTAAAAAAGACGTTAACTTCAATTGGCTAAACGAACATCAGCTCTCATTTGAAACCTTAAAAAACAAATTAACGTCAGCTCCTTTATTAGCATATCCTGATTTTTCTAAACAATTTCTCCTTACTTGTGATGCATCTAATTATGCGATTAGCGCTATCCTATCACAAGGAGAAATAGGAAAAGATAGACCAATATCTTATGCTTCCCGAACACTTAATAAAAGTGAGTGCAATTATAGCACCACCGAAAAGGAATTGCTCGCAATCATCTTCGGTTGTAAAACATTCCGTCCATATCTTTATGGTAGGAAATTCATCATAGTTACTGACCATCGCCCTCTGCGTTGGCTTTTCAATCACACTGATCCCAGTAGCAAACTCCAAAGATGGAGACTGAAATTAGAAGAGTATGAATATGAAATTACTTACCGTAAAGGAAAACTTAACAACGCTGCTGATGCACTATCCCGTTATCCGCCTATAAAACCTATGAATCCAATAGAACCTGTAGCAATCCCTTCTGGCCAGGAACACTCGTCTGAAACTAATGAACCGCTGAATCCAACGATATCCCCAAACTCACCTTCAAGTGATCTAATCCAACTCCAAGACATTATAGATCCTTCCTCTCAACCTGTAAATCTACCAGAACTAGGAAATCTTGACGATATAGATAATATTATAAATCAAAATGAAGACTTACCTTCACCTACCGTTGGTTCTCCAAATTCACCAACTCCTGAAAATATTTTAAATCCTAACACTAACTCTAACCCTAAAGATGGTAACTATTCAGATTTTCTTAAAACTACTTCTAAAGATTTTAACCCCAACGTAAATATCGTTGAGCATTATGAAAGTTTATGTAAAACTAACAAAAAATATATTATCATTCCAACATCTATAGACATGGATGAATCTAATCCATATGTTAGTGAAATTGTATCTAATTTCCCAAATCAAGGCGAATTTGCATTATTAGAAAGAACTTTACACTCTTATCTTAAATATGAATTAGAAAATAAAACATATTATTTTATTTTTACCAAAGTCTATCACTTTGATACTTGTTCCTATGAAGACATCTATAAATGTTTAAAATCAATAAGAAACGAATTAATCATTGCTTTATTAGGCCAAGTTAAACCTGAAATAGCTATATCTGACTTCAATAATCCTTTCGACACTCATCAATATATTAAATTATATAATATGATATTATACCTCTTCCATAATTCAGGAATAACTGTACATATATACAAGAATATTATTATATATCCATCCCTAAGTGAAATAAACAAAATTCTGAAAGAAAATCATGACACTCTAATAGCTGGTCATCAAGGTTCCTCCAGAATGCTTAAACGTATTCAGGAAAAGTATTACTGGAAAAACATGCGCTCAGATGTAGAGAACTACGTTAAGAAATGTCCACAGTGTCAAACAAATAAAGCCCTTAGGAGGATAAATCGTGCTCCTATGCAAATAACTTCTCTTTCCACTCGTCCGTTTGAACGCGTAGCCTTTGATATAGTAGGCCCATTGCCCGAAGCTGGTAATGATAGATACCGATTCATTCTCACAGTCCAGGACGATTAAACCAAATTCTCAGCTGCTTATCCTATTTGTAATACCACAGCTGAAGAAACATCCGAATGCTTAGTCCATTTTATAACACTATTTGGTATTCCTAAAACAATCCTAACAGACCAAGGAACAAATTTCACTGCCCATCTTTTTAAGCAAACCTGTAATCTATTGAAAATCAAACAACTATGGTCCACTCCATACCATCCCCAGACTCAAGGAGCCCTTGAGCGGAGTCATTCAACCCTTAAAGAATATTTAAAATCTTACGTGAACGACCAACAGAATAACTGGCATCGTTTCGTGTACACCGCTATGCTTGCATACAATACTGCTATTCATTCCACTACTCATTACTCTCCCTTCGAACTTCTATTCGGACATAAACCGTTTATACCTGATTCCGTCTATGAAGAAACCCCTGGTGCCACTTATCCTGAGTATGTTCGTCTTCTCCAAAACAGATTAAAATTTTCCAGAGAAAAAGCAACACAGTATATACAAAAATCAAAAGAAGCTTCAAAATCCTATTATGATACTCGTACACGTCCTATTAAATACAAAGTAGGAGATCTAGTTTATTTAAAAAATCATTTACGCCTTAGAAAAGCCCTTTCACCGATCTGGAAAGGTCCCTATAAAATAGTTAAGATCCACGGTAATAATACCGCATCACTCCTAATAAATAGGCGTCATATTAAACATCATTTCGACGAATTTAAATTAGCTACTTCTACGATAGATTAAGTAACTATAATAAGAAATAATAAGTTAAGTTCATTTTACTTTATTCCAGACTTGGTCTCATATATTCTACCTTGGCATCCAATAATGCAGAATATATACAACCAGCATCAAGCAACGCCGGTATATATTTCGACCCTATTGGTTCTGTAAAAATCACTGATGACACATTAGATGTCATCATCCCGATAGATATATCCTTTCTCGAACCTCATATAGAAAATATAAAAAATATCCTAGGAACTTCTAAGTTTTTATGTAAACAAAGTAACGCTTATTATCAAAATGAATGTCATTATATATTCCAACCATTATCATCCCGCTATTCCGATATAGTTAGAGACTATAACTCAATGTCCCACCTTATATCAAAAAACGTTAAAAGAGCAGCTTGGTTTGGTGGCATAGGCACCATTATCAAACACTTATTTGGAAACATGGATGAAAATGACGCACTTAAATTTAATGAAGCCATTCACATTATAGAAAATGATCAAACTAAATTAGCAACCCTAATGAAAAATAATATGATGGTAACAAAATCAACATTAACATCATTTACAGAATTAATCAATAAAATTAATTCAAATGAAGAAAGTCTAAATTTTGCTATTGAAACTTTAAATAAAAATATTGAAAATCTAACATTAGTCTCTGACAAGCTACTCCTTAGAGCTAAGATATCAGAACTTTCAAATATTCTTGAAAGTAGTTTATTAACATTGTCATTTAAATTAGAAGACATTATTAATGCTATTATGTTTAGTAAATCTAATATTTTATACCCTTCCATTATTACTCCTAAGCAATTATTTACTGATATTGTTGACAATTATAGATTTTTACCTAGTTCTAAGCAATTACCTGTTCCATTAGTTTTAGATAATATGCATGTTTTAGAAAACGTTTCTGATGTATTATGTTATTACGCTAACAATAAAATTATATTTGTGTTACAAATACCTTTAGTAAATACTAAAGAATTCGATCTGTATCATATTGTACCGTATCCTATTAATCTTAAAATTGTAAATGATACACTATATTCCAGTATCATACCTTCAATAAAATATTTAGGTATAACAAAGGATAAATCATCTTATTGTAAGTTAGATTCACTCTCAAAGTGTAAGATTATGAATACACAGTACTATGTCTGCGAAATATATAATGTTTATTCTACATCAGCTGTACCAATATGTGAAACTGAGGTAATCTCAAAAGCTTTAACTTCCGTTCCTAAAGAATGCAGTACAAAATTTGTTAATGGTGACTTTGAGACATTCCACAAATTGAATAACAATCAATGGATTTACGTTATTAGTGAAAAATCCAAAATTACCATAGAATGTCAAAATAAGGACCTATCAGAGTCCTTTATATCAGGTACTGGTATAATAACATTACCCGACCGATGTGTAGCATATTGCAAAAATAATAAACTCATAGCTAAACGACATATCGAAATTAAAGTCCAACCCGTAGTATTAAACTTTGAATTAATTAATGACACATGCTGCAGCGCGATTACATACTTAAATGATAACATTAAAGCTCCTTTTGTAAATTTAAAAAATGTTGACAATTTGAATTCTCTCCTCAACAACTACGACAAAGTAGTTCAGGAAACCAAAGCTAATCTCGATGAGATAATTGAGAGACCTCATATAATTGTATACGGTAATGTCTATTCTTATACAATTATTGCTATAACTCTAATCATTGTGTTTACTATCCTTTACAAATTGTTCAAATATTTTAAGTTAGATAAGTTTATTAAATGTAATCCTAATCCTGAAGAACCCGATACGACACCTTCCGACCCTGATGATGAAGTCCCCGTTCCTCGACTCCGCAGAACCTAACCTGAAAAGAAAAAAAAAAAAACCTTCCTGTCTTAAACTTACTTACCTCCTCGTCAACTTACTTCCCACCCGTAAGTTTCCTCTTGTCCGGGGGGCTGTTACATCCCTAGAATGTATCCCTTTCTGCTTACTCCACACCAAGCCTGCTGACCCAGCATTCCCATTCTTCTGATTCCCAGCCATGCATCATCTTCCAGTCAGTCGCCTTCCAACCTTCCCGTCGCGCACTACACCCCATGGTTATACACTCATCCAGTGAATTAATTGTCAAATCATTTTTAAATCATTTTAAATTAATAAATTACTTTACTTTTATCGTGAAATAAATAATTCCTTTTTTAAAAAGAACTACCTAAAGCAAGTTCTAACAGTACGCCGTGGTGGCAATGGTAAATAAGGTTGTGGTAAAAGTGAATAATTAAGTTCACAAATCAATGTATGTCTCTACCTAATCTATATCTAAAAATAGATTATATCAATAAAGAACCTTTTATTGGACCATTTCAAAGATAGCAATTTGAATAGTAAAATCGGTTGAATACTTAAAATCCATAAACAAATTTTATTGCATCATAAAAATATATTTTAAATTGTGTCATACCTACCGCAATCTTCAAAGTACCTAGTACAGTTAGAAAAATGAAACTTCCGCTCTGAGACAGCTTTCATCTGATATTAGTTACTTCAAAGTATTGCTTTCCTTTGATCTCGTTCTATTTAGTTATGAATGGTGAACACTTCAATTAGGCGGCGATACATGCGTTTTTTGTTTTAAACTACATACTATTAACCCGCCTCGACTTCGAATGGATGCAAAATACATACTAAATATACTACAGAATGTGCTTCACAGACATCACATTAGAAACCTCTAAAATTATCAGTGTCTCTCTATCAAATTATACTTATAACCCTTCCTCAAAAAAATCGCATCAAAATCCGTTGTGTAGTTTTAAAGATCATACATAAGGATCATAAAAAGCATACACAGGGACGGACAGATGCGAAGCTACTTTATTTTATACTATGTAGTGATTAACGGTGAATCCCAATGAGCGATCTCTGTCCATTTTGCCGATCTTCGATTGAAATTTCGATCCGATTGTTATATAAACTGTTTCAATAATCAATCTTTAGATTCCATTAAGATGCATGATCATCGAAAGACTAGTTTCTATCTCAAATCGCCGCGATCTATTAATTGAAGATTGGATATTGGGATTGGCCATATATAAAATATTTTTTAGAAAGCCAAATCTTGAAACAAAGTTTATGAA
>DVZN01000507.1:0-12897 GCA_018237365.1 Caria ino melicerta
CATGGGCCCTAGTACCTTGGCTAATCGTGGGTGTTCTAGTATATCTAGTGGACTTGCAAGTCGTGGAGATACTAGCACATCTCTGCTAAACGCTTCGAGGAAAATAGGCGTGAAGGTATTTGTTTATATATTTACTCATATAAATAAAAAAATAGTAATAAATATCACCGGACAAGTTACACGAATGGATCGTACCCCAAATAAAGCAAATTACCTGAATGTGGTGACGGTGTTTATCAACGATGTAATACATAGAAATATGTATATTAAAAATACCAGAATAAATTTAATAAATACTCAGACCCAGAAATACAAACGTCTATGTGCATCACACAAAAGCCCGCCCATATCATCATATAATAATATTATTCATTATTAAAAGCAACATATTTCATCAGTATGAGGCTATTTATATGTTTTATAATAATGGTCAAACAATAATGTTGGTTATTCTGTGGCATTTTTCTAACGTTTTCAAATGAATAAAAGCCATTTAAGTTGTAACATTATACTAATATGCGTTCCTACTCGAAACAAAACAATACAGCCTTTAGACGACATTAGGCAATTTACCTAATGCTTCCTCCAACAACAACAATCGATTCCCTACTCTACACTTAATTGATAAGATTGTTTTTCGATTGAGATCCATTCCTTGTAAACATTAAAACTTGTAAAAGGTTTTAAGCGACGTAGCAAAATGTTCATTTATAAACCTTATAAGGAAGTAATAAAGTAGAATATTGAAGTGCGGAATCACGTTTATGTGTCGTTTAATGTGATTTATTTATCTATTGAAATAGTTCCCGGAGGATAGT
The DNA here is from genome assembly GCA_018237365.1 of Caria ino melicerta. Classification (NCBI taxonomy): domain Eukaryota; kingdom Metazoa; phylum Arthropoda; class Insecta; order Lepidoptera; family Riodinidae; genus Caria; species Caria ino. Next base: position 819 of record DVZN01000507.1, read on the forward strand.
AGAATCTATCTAATGCTGCGCCGTTAAATTAATGCTACAATTTATGACAATCGGAATTAGCTGAACACAGTTGAACTAAGATGAGGCGTATTGATTGCCTTGTCTGTCAGATGCTTAACACTACGAATTAATTATACCATCCATACGCTAGTAAATGGTGACAATTACTATTAAGCATTTTAAGTACTATTTATTCGTCAGCCTCCTCCGATCTTGTGTTCACGATCACATTGTTCTTGCTTATCGTTCACGATCTGGACACTAACCATCTAATAAGTTTGGGCATCTGATGAAAAAAAAATACCAAATGCGAAACATGTAACATAGTTGAGGAAGTCCATCACTTGTTGATGGAATGTGTCAAATATATCGATACAAGAAGTTTGCTGTTTGCGAAGCATAACCTCAATAAATTGAACGTTGGAGCTTTAGCAAGTAGTTTATCGCATCCTGGCGGAGTTGCAGCAAGGGAACTGGTAGACATGTATTTGTAAAACTTCACATTTACAAAACAATTATAATAATTTTCTAGCATAAATAAGACATACATGCCTATGTAGGTAAAAACCCTCTAAATAAAAGATTTAAAAAAGTACTATTTATTCGTCACAAATACAAATCAATACTAATATAATAAATGCGAAAGAGTGTTTCTTTTTTTTCTTTTATGTTAAAATGGAGCAACAGATCGATGTAATTTTTTTCTACGTATGACGATGACTACTTTTAGACTAGAATACCTATACCAATGTTATTCTTACGGAGAAATAACTTTAAATAAAATAAGCGCCATATATTTTTTTTACGCGTGCGGGCGAAACCGTAGCTAGGTAATGTTCCTATTAAATGTATTGTAGAGGTTTCATTTCGTTATGTTAAACAGATGTGAAGTGTTATTAGAGAGTAAACGCGCTCATAGTAAAAAGCACTACACCCGTGTACAAAACAATCGCAAGAATTTTACCCCGTGTTATTCCGGGTTTTTTCCACTAGGTACGTAGAGGCTGTCTTCCTGCCAGGCAGTTCGTAAAAGGTGAGCAAAGGCGTACTGTCCTTACTAACACCGTGACTTCTGACTTTCAAAGCGGCTGGATCGGATTGGTGCCACCGCCTTAACTATTATTACCGCTATAACGTTTTCCGGTTTAGAGAGTAAGCTAGCATAGGGTAAGGTAGCCGGTAAACTTACTTTTGCACGAGATCCAACATCCCGGCCTCAGAACAACGTACGATTACACGATCTATAGGCGGCGTAAATTTCTTGACATCAGGAAATCCGTCTGCTTGTTTGCCTATCAATATTATAAAATGCAATGATTTGCTATTGCACCCTGATATGTTTTCGATTAAATTGATAAAATTGTTCAAAAGCTACAAATACTGAGAAACACACGGATTCCTTAACGAATGATGCATGTTAACGTAAATATTACCTCAGTAATGAATGTTACCTGTTTACTGCCAGCATATTAACTTTGTTTGGAGAACAATAAACACCCTTTATCGGGCCGCTGCTTGAATTATTGGAACAAAATACGTTCTTATTGTTTGAGTTTGTCGCAAAACCTTTTGAAACAAATACATAGGAGCTCCGATAATTGAGAGGGTTCCGTAATACCTTCGATTATTTATTTAAGTCTTTCGCCACCTGAGGCTTTGGGCAAAAAACAGGTAAGTATTAATTAATTACTTTAAGTCCATTGACACAGAGTTTTGAATTCTATTGTTACATGTTTAGATATAAAATCGTTTGTTTCGATATGTATTGGATCGGGTGCTGAGGCTTGATTCGGCGACTGTGGGAAAAACAAGGAATTAAAAAGTAGGAACAAATTTCAAGGATTGTTTTGGTTAAATCGTATTTTTATAGGATAGAAAAAATATGTTGCGATAATATTTTTTATTTTAATATTTTAATTTAAAATTTTAGTTTTTGAAACTAATGCGTTCTACACCTGAATATATAATGATTACATAGGGTCAAAACATGATTAAATTTTATTTATTTTTCTTTATCTCAACGTTTCGATATTTAATAAAAATTGATAATGATAACAGATAACAGTATTTTACAGCGGAAAAAGGCATCGCGCTCTAATTCACTTTTTTATCATGTTCAACGATTTCTTCGTGAACTTCAAAACTGTCTAATTTTCTTAAAGAACTTTCTTAAAAATGTTTTTATTAATAAAAAACGAGTAAAAAAAAATACAATAATTCTAAGACAAATTAAACGCATATATATAAGAAATAGGCCTAAATGCGGCGTGTGCTAAACGAAAAGATTGGTGTTATAATGTATAAGAACTAATTTTTTAAGTATTCATTACTGAATATACCTTTAAAAAAATACCTTCACACCTACCACGCCCCGAAGTGGTAGGCAGAAATGTGCTAGTATCTCCAGGACTCCTAAGTCCAGTAGATATACTAGAACATCTACGATTAGCCGAGGTACTAGGGCCCATGATGTGATAGGTGGCAAGCCTATCGCCACTTCGGGCACATTCAAATCCCGTCCTTACTCAGAATAATCGGAAAACATTTAAAGAAAAGTTACCCGACCTGGGAATTGAACCCGGGACCTGAGCGGCTAGCGGTCTTAACAGCTGACAGCCGTACTATTACACCACAGAGGCGATCTGTTTTTAATCTCTTGTAAATTACTTTTTTGCTATTTATATACTCGTAACTAAGCTAATTTTATTTTTATTCAAAACAACGCTGGCTTATTTCACCTAGCCCCCAATGAGATAAGTTTTGGTCTCATCCAAAACATGTAAGTTTTAAAATATCCAATCAGAATTTACCAATGGGGTAGTCGCGGTGCTCCCAAAGGCGGCCGGGGTGAACCGATACACAATTAAAGGAAAACAAGGACTTGTAAGTACTAATGCTAAGACGAATGTTGCGGAAAATCGAAGCACCCCTGCCTCCCCAGTCTGCAGGGACGTCTGATTTACGAGACCCCCGCGAACGGGGTGGGTTTTATTTTTAATTTTAATATGCTCTTTGTTTATTAAGATCTTTTAAAATGCACTTTTTACCATGGCAGTCTGTTGCATGTTGAATTCGCCAACAATTTGGGTACTTGGTTCAGTTTACTAATATTTAATTCCAACTTTCTAATCTTCTTGCTACTTAATATTTGAAATGCAAATTTGTGAGAATGGACTTAAAGTAAGTTGGTCTAAAATAGGTTATACATCAGTTTTACACATGTGTTAGGATTTATAAGTAAACAAATAGAAAATGTTCGAACAAAAGAAGTCATGTAAGCAAATTTCATATTGAAAGGCAAACAAGCAGACGAAATCCCTGATGATAAGAAATTCATGTCGTCTACACACACCTAAGGTGATTGAGAGTGCGTTGCCAACATAAAGACAGCAGAGGCCTCGTTTAATATGGCGGACAAAGCTGCGCAAAAAGCATACATGTAGGTATTCAATTTATATATTTTGTAAATCGATTTTAAATGCCAACCTCACCTTCAGCGGGAGTGGGGTCGGTTTTCTTCATCTAATTGATAATTCTTCCGCGGCCCTCATCGGAGGCTTCGCTACAATAATACAATTAATTCCCTTATGTCAAAAACCACTTATACATTTCTTAAATGCTACCCTCATAAAGTACCTTTTACACTATATTTACGGTTATTACAAATGTTTGATTTTTTTATTGTTTAAAAGATATAAGAAATTTTAACATTTATAAATTACGTGATTTTTCCGCAATGGACTCAGAAACTACTAAATAGATTTTGATCAAATTTCACACCTATCTGTAGTGAAGCTAACTTAAAAATAAAAGATTTTATCTTATATTAAGTCAGGATGTGGGCCAGAAATAATAATTATCAATTTAGGGACACTTCAGGGTGAATAAAAAACTTAGGAAGTTAATAAAAAAAAAAAGTTTCAATGCACAAGATTTGGCTAACGGGTAAGGAACAGAAAAATAGTTTAATATCTGTATTTTGGACACAAATTTTCAGAATTTATCTCTTTTATACATTCATGCTTATTTCGCAAAACCTTAGATAAGAAAATAATTCGCACATCATCTGTAGAACCAACATTCATCGGACCACCATCACATTTTTAAAGCTTGACTAAGTTTATTTAGGTTCCCTAAGAAACTTTAATTATTGTAATAAGCATTTGTTATCTAATCGGTACTATGAAATGCCGTTTGTACTGGTACTTACTTACCTTAATTTTAATATGTACATACTTAAATATTCTTTGTAATACATATTTTATGATAATACATGTTAATTAGAATTATAATTGACGCAAAATCTTTCGTGTGTGTGTGTATTTTCTGATACATATTTTAATTAAACTAAATGTATAATCTTAAGTTACACAGTGTGATAATTTAAGACGGCTCAGAAAAAAAGAATAGTAAAATACTAAGATTAAATCTATCATCCTGTTCCGTTCAGTGCGTTGATGGGTAAAATTTCATAAAACTATTCTCACTATCTTAACATATTACTTTTATATTAATCCTTTTATAATTGATTTTTTTTCAAATCAGTTGTATATTATATAAGATAGAATAGCAAAAAGCCGCGTTTCCGATCCAGTGGTGGCATATTAATTTCTGGAAACATGTTTCTCTCAGGAGGGTAGAAAATATCAGATAAAGACAGCTACAATATTACTGTCAAGTTGTCGAGTCGAGAATTATCAATTGGATTAAAGTTCTAACATTTTAAATAATAAATAGTATTATTTCACTGGTTTCTACTCTACAATAATGCATATTTTGAGAAACTTTAATATTGTTTGTAAGTTGTATATGTCACTTGCGTAATTTATATTTTGTACCGTCCATAAATGAGCGAATGTTAAAGAAAATGTCTATTTTATTAATAACATTAAAACACGTCATTGTTTTATTGAGTAGTGTACATGTTCCTTAACAGATGTGTCGTATTCACCCTTGACATCGGAGTCTTGTTAGAAATTGCTTTCTCAATTCGAGACTATGTTTTGTATCTCACGTAATAAAATATTATCTGTATCTATATATGTATCTATTCATACATAGTATTACGTCAGCCTGTTGTAGTTCACTGCTGGACGTAGGCCTCCCCCAAAGTAAGCCATAAGACCCCGAAATAGAGGGGTATATATACCCCTGTATTTAGATATTTTTAAAATATAATTATCTTATGTTCTGATCTGTATTCTGACAAATACAGAAATTCTTCTGGTATCATATCAACGAGCGATTCGTTAGGTCTGTTAAAATAAGGAGGGAAGCCCCCTCTCAAAAGTACTATTGGGGTTGTGACAATTTCACAAAAGGTATCGAAAAAAAAAATTTAAGTCCCGTTATAACTCCAGAACGTCTTAGTTTGTAGTAATCAAATGACGACTACTATATAAATTTTTAATTCCTGTCTATATATATTTTTTTGTCTAATTTAATAATGAAAATTAGTTCTATTTCGTCGGCAAAGTAAAAGTACATTGCAAGTATCTAGACTATACTTAGATCCATGGTTGGCAACTATGCGATCAAAAAACAAACAGAAGGAAAAGATACTTAAAAGCCCTGACGATATTATGGCAGTCAACTTTCAGTGCAAAAATACAGAGATTTCGGGAGATATAACAAAAGCAAATTCTGAAACGATTGAGTGTAATCTTGTTTTAAAAACGAGTCTTAGAACTTACCCTCGCAGTTCCTAAGAAATATTATTTATCACTGGTCAATACTAAACTCTACACGCCGGATGCCGGCCGATATCTGCTACTGACAGTTTAGATATGCCGAAATTTAAAAAATAAATAACGCTATTGTGTAACCGAAATTATCGCGCAGTAATACAAAACAATCACTTAGAACTTACACGTGTATCGATTGGCTATAGAGACATTGTTCTCAAACTTGATTCTCAACTTGTCTTACGCACCTAAAAGTACTCTATTTACTGTCTTGTAGGTCGAAAGGTTAGCACATACGCCTAACCATGCTGACGAATAAAGAGGTTCGGGTTCAATTACTATCCAATTTATTTCTAAGTAAGGAAAGGGCATATAGGAAAATCGGTTGAGAAATACGAGCTACGTCAGTGCGGACTGCCTGTCACGAAAAAATAACTCGTCTCTTAAGGAGAAGCACAGGACCTTGTGCGTCAAAATCGAACATCAGTTCCATTCAGCCGTAGAGGCGATTAGTGTCTTATAATCCGTCTAGCTGTTTCAGGGATCATTAAAGGACAAATGTTCAAATTAAATATTTAGCCTCGCGATAACGCCAGAGTTGACAATGACGACACGTATTAAAGTTTGACAATATCTGCAGCGTCGTATGTTGATTATGGTTACTTATTAAAAAGCCCGAATTTGACCCCACCGAGATAACTCGGCCGATGACACTTCGATGTATTGATGTTGTAGGGAGATCGATTGTAAAATTAAGATAATACGCGGAATCAACAAATTTTAAATGTAGCAAGAATTATATGTTACGCGATAAATATATATGGACACATTATCGATAAGTTTGAATGAACGGAAGTTTGTGGTGAGCCGTGCGACCGACTTTTATTTACCACATAACCAATTGCCAAAGTGGATGGTACTCCACTGGTAAGAGTAATCACGCTAGTTTTCCATGAGTAAAGGAGTTCTGAATGATATCTTTGAGGCTGAAAAATTACTGTCTCCAGTTTGGAGTTTTTAATGGTTTTTTAGTTGATATTCACTGCACACAAACTCTTTGCCAAGGGAGGTGTTTCTTGCACAATACAATTCTCCTATAGACGTCATAGAAGTACGTCGCTATCAACCTATGGCTGGAATGTAAGGCCATCTACCACCAGCTACCCTACTCATCAGACCGAAATTAGACAGTACACCTAATCGCACGAAGATATTCGGTTTCTCTTTCCTCATGCGAGAGAAATTCGTTGTCTGTGAGTGTATTTTCCGGAACATTATAACTTAGTAATCTTTAAGGCCAGACTGAATAGGCTGCTTTTAGGTTGGTATGATCCATCTTCGGACGCATCGTCGCAGATGAGATCATATGCCTACCTATTCTATAAAAAAACAACAAAGACACGCAGTGATATTATGGCGACACTAAAAGGCAAAGCAGTGGTTTGAAGGTGGAAGGTATATTGTCATTGCATGTTGATTCAATTACTATTTAGCGGTATAATATAATACCGCTTATATAGTATTTAAAATTCTCGGTTCGGTCTCCTATAATACATAGTTTTCTATAGGTGTTGACCTGTAAAGAGTTGAGCCATAACCTCAAGCGCCCTCGACGACCAGAGACGCCAGTATTGAAGCAATGATTACAATAACAAAGAACTGAATAAAACGAATATTAAAATCCGTTTGTTTCCGTGTCAAAAAATTAATATTAACGATATCTTCAACAATGAAGTAGAGGCCGAAAAAAAGGGAATAATTTATGCGAGACATTTCTTTTGACGCCTTTGTTTCACAAATATTCAATTTAATTGAATTATTTCAGTGGCGCATCGTTGGACAGATTTTCATTGTAGAGTGGTGTATATGACGTTAAAGTGATTTTTTTTACTTGATTCGTATAATTTAGCGGCTCATTTGTTTGTGTCTGCGTAAACGAATCTAGTTGTGAGTATGAAAAAGGGAAGAAGAGATTGATTAACCATGCCTGGCATACGGCTTAGCTTGTTGTGACCGGAAAACAGAGAAAACTGAAACCTGATATTTAATGAGTGCTAAAATTACATTTATTTCAAAAATTCTTGGTGGTTTAATCAATATATTTTTTGTAAAATAAAAGTACCTTCACGCGTATTATCCCCGAAGGGGTAGGCAGAGGTGTGCTAGTATCTCCACGCCTCGTAAGTCCAGTAGATATACTAGAACACCCACGATTAGCCTACTAGGTAATACAATTAATAATTACCTTGAATACAAAATGCATATTGTATAATATTAATACTAATCTCCGTAAATGTCACATATCAATAGATCAGTTCCGATTTCAAGGCAGCTGGACATGCAGGATTTTTATGCGAATGAATGAGATCAGTAATTTATACAAATGTATCGGAATCATCAGCATGCAATTATGATATTTGTGATACCACCGAAAAGGGTCAATATTGTATCAATTTCTAGAATATGTGATTGCTTTGTGGAGGACGGTATGATTGAATGGGGTTTTATTAAGAACCGGTTGGAACCAGTTTGGACCCCCTGACACGTGGTCAGGGCGTTTGTCATTGTAAGTATAAAAATTATCGGTTTTTTTGTCCTGCATTGTATTGAATTCAATGTATTACAGAATTAATGATTTATTTTTATCATCAATGCAAAAAAGAATACCTAAAAATGCAAAACTGGCTTTCTGTAAAAATAAGTTTGTCCTAATAAAAATATGTAAGTACACATACGCCATTAGTGCGTCTTATTGGCTGTTGAAATCGGTAGGTGCCTAAATAGATTTGAACGTAAACAAGAAAGTATCTAGTTTTCACGAAATTATAAGAAAAATTCAATCTTACAATTTAACTCTTATCTCTCTATTAAAGAGCTATATATCTAGAGTATTAAGAAAAATACCTTATTCTGTACGTGCCATTAAATGGTAAATTTAATGGTATATTAATAAACTCTTGAAATGCAAACAAAGCCGCGGCCAAACCACGAGTTTTTATACAAATTTTGGAATATAAATTATTAATTAAAAATTAATTAATAATTTAATGTTTTCTTAATTCTTCTGGATTGGATATGGATATGGTAGAGCTTCGCAGCGGCTCGTCCAAAGAACGGTACCAGCACCTATTCCTGCCGCCATAACGTCAGTGGTTGCCATTGACGTGGTCCAGTTTGGAGGGTAAGGTAGCTTACTTTTGCACGAGAGCTAACATCCCGGTATCAGGCTGGCAACGCACCATTACCTCCTTTAGTGTGTATAGGCGGCGTGAACTTCTTACCATCAGGAAATCCGTCTGCTTGTTTGCCTTCCAATATTATTAAAAAATTGTAGTCAACCTACATACACTATAACTCTCCTCCTCTCATGTCCTTTCTTCCTCTCGGAATATATCAACGTTTTTTTAGTAGATGACGTTGTGGATGTAATAGGCCCGTCCTGTATTCTGAGGCCTATTGCGCAAATCTACCGGCTACCAAAACAGCCTTCCCCCATAATACCAGTGTTTTTTACTCAGCAAGTTATTTCTAAATGTATAAAACGCAAACTGGACCGATCGGGGTTAAATTTGGCATGCAGATAGCCACTATGACATAGGCATCCGCATAGGAAAGATTTGGATAAATTCCTCCCCCAAGAGGATGAGAGTTTGTATGAAACTTTGTAAACTTTTGACTGATCGAACTGAAATTGAAAATTGGAGATTCTGTGATGGAGGCGTCCATTTAAATGTATGTGATATGCATTTTATATTTATCGCGTGCACCGAATTCTACGCGGGCGATTTTAAATTTGTTAGTAAATGGACCAGTGTCATCTAGACCAGACTTGTTCCCACCAATTGAAATCGCTTATTTGCACGGGCTTTAAATGTTCAATAATCTATATTGTTACGAAATTCGTTACATTTCCCTCTCCCTCCGCGCCCCAGCGGGACTCCCCATGAATCCTTAATGAGTAAATTAACAGCACCTATTGTTTAGGACCGATGTTTTTTATATCGGAATATTAATAACCATCCCTATTGTCTCAGGGCTCGGGGGTGCCAAGAAAAATGTTTCGCCTTTCAGAAATAGAAACGGGGGTTGGAAAGTTTGATTTGATTGATTTTTGCATTAATTTTAATAAAGTAACGAACGCATTTGTTCTGGACGGTATAATTGGCTTTGATAGCTTTGGGCTTGTGTTTTATAATTGCTTAAAAAAGAATTGCGTATTTTAAAATTTGTTTTTTTTTTTGTTATTATTTTTTTATGACCTACGAGCGGTCACTTAAAAAATTATGCAACTTGGTCCAAGAGTCGAGCATATATAAGTTCATATATAGACGATAAATGCAACAAGTGCTAGCCGATGCTTTGGTGTAAAGGTTAGCACGTCGGTCCGGAATGCCGGAGGTGTGGGTCGATCCCCTCTAACTTTTCGTTCTTAGTATATTTCTAAGTTAATTCACTCGTAAAAACCCGTTATTATTAAATAAAATTTATGGAACGTGTGAGTTTAAATTAATGGTTTTTTAATTGTTTTAATTTAATGGCAATAAATTTATCAAAAAAGCTACAAAATATTTTTGTAGTAAAACGTAGTTATGAATTTTAACGATATTTTAGGCTTTATAATAATTAAGTTCAAGAAATTATATTTCACGTCGACTAGGTTCATAAATAAAAATAAATTATCGCATGTATGAAAGAATTTTTAAAATATTGGTAGACAAACAAGCAGACGGATTCCCTGATGGTAGGACATACACGCCGCCTATACACACCAAAGGTGGTAATGGTGCTTTGTCAACTTAAGGGCGGGATGTTAGGCCTCGTACGAAAGTAAGTTTACCGGCGACCTTACCTTCCAAACCAGGATACGCCAATGACAAGCAATGACGTTATGGTGGCAGAAATAATTAAGGCGGTGGTACCAAAATGGGCGAGCCGCTGCGAACTCTACCACCGAGTCACCTACCTATTATCATGTGAGTCTATTGTCCATTTTGCTTAAACAAAACATTTGTTCGGTTTAAATGTTGGTATATACATACAGTTCTAAACATGCTATAAAAACCGAAAAAAATAAAAGTTATTTGTAGAAAATGGTAAGTGCATAATACTATTTGTATCGCCAAAAAAAAATACTCCTGTAAGTTTTTTAAGTATCAGAATATAATTTATTTTTGCCGAATTAAAACTCAAAAGCTCATAAACTATAACACAAATTGAAAATATACTGGTTAAGAAGTCCTCTACCTATCTTTATGCCTATGCAATATGTAAATAGTCTCTGCTGTCGTTACTATCGGCTAAAACTCCGGTGTGCAAACAGTGGGCTAAATTCACGTGCATTCGATGCGTTGAAGCAAACAAAGCTCCATTTCTTTTATGAAACAGATAGTCGCTGTGGAAGTAAGAAAACAACAAACTGGAGGTTAATTACCCATTATTAAAAAAATATATTTTTTGTTGTCAGTAATTTGAAAAAAAGCAATTAGTATTTGTTTTAACAACGGTCTAATTTGTTAATGGATTTTGTTTGCAAAGTGTAAAACCACCAATTTCGTCGATAGTATTTGGGCTTTGTTTGAATAAGGCAATGTCTGAATATATATAACGTCAATTACTTAGAATTCCGCCGATCACACAATACCGCTAATAGCAGCATAGGAACAGATAGGCCATTATACCGATAATATGTCACAAATCATCTTGCACGCTAACAAAGTTTATAATGAATTGACATATTCTGTACACGTGTTGCCTGCTGAACTAACGTGAAGCGACATATGACAGTGTACATGAATATCCTCTAATCGAAATTGAATCTTATTATAATCTAATTCTAGTTTAATTTCATTTGAATTTTCAATTAAATTGAGTTCATTATGCTGTTGTAAATTGATTCCTATAAGAATTGCTACAAGATTGTGTTTAGTGAGATTGTCTAGTCGTCGACGGAATACATCGTCTAATAAGAAGTGTAATGTTCAAAGTGCCCTTAAATAGTTTGTATTGGTTTAATGTCTTGAAGAAATAATTCTTTTTCATCCTATCCTTATCCCGTTTCCATTATCAAATGACGTCGGGTTCGGCTATCTAATCTAGGAGATTTGACAAGGTGTTACTTTTTACACAATGCGACTGTCATCTGACCTCTGCAACCTAGTAGGAAAATCGGTCCTAATCATAGATTATTAGGTAGAATTTTAATAGGGTTTCCTTATGAAAGTGCACTAAGAAAATGTAAATATGAATTTAAAAAACTCAGTGGTATGTGATTCGAACCTGGACCATCGGATTGGAAGTTCCAAGCGCTAACCATTAGACAACTACACTCTGCAAAACCACTATCTCACCTGATGTTAAGTGACGATCCAGTCGAAGATGGATCATGCCTTCCTAGA
>DVZN01000508.1:0-12895 GCA_018237365.1 Caria ino melicerta
TAAAACAAAGTCGCTTTCTCTGTCCCTATTTCCCTATGTATGCTTAGATCTTTAAAACTACGCAACGGATTTTGATGCGGTTTTTTTTAAATACATTGAGTGGTTCAAGAAGAAGGTAAATGTATAAAATAATAGAGAAACACTGATAATTTTAGAGTTTATACTGTGATGTCTGTGAGAGACATTCTGTAGTATATTTACTATCAATTCTGCACCCGTGCGAAGCCGGGGCGGGTCGCTAGTCATTAATATTAAACTAAGAGTCTATCATCCCACTAGCTACAAAATACTAGCGGACTAAGATATGATGGCTTAGGCGTATTTTATTATATGTGTATTTTGTTCTAAAGTACACTACTAGCAGCTGACATTAAACCCAATTACCCACAATTATAATAGAAACGCCCTACTAGTATAGGTAGGACCAGTCAGTGATCAATAAACTATTGATTTGAGTTAAGTTACGGCAAAAGATTTGACCGAATATTGTAACTTGTAATAAACTTCGGGTAGACAGACCTTAAATGTAGGAAAGGTTTGTATAATAGAATGGAATACCTAATATAAGGAAGTAATAGTGTATTTTTGTCCTCTGACTAGTATTGTACAATTATATTCTACATCTATGTGTTCAGTAAAAGTGGTACAGATTGCAAAACCAACATTCAAATAACAAAGTTTAACGTCCTACATCCTAGCTATTGATTCAACAAAAAAGTGTTTAATAGTATTCTTCTGTGAGTATAGTTTTGCGCAACTACTTTGGCATGAAGGTACTTCGAAATTGCGTCTTCACTCTATATACTTCCGTTACGAAATAGGTACTTACCTAAATGGGAAGGAGAAACGAATTTCCACATGTGACGAATCCATTATTTTAGAAAGTTACTTTCCCTTTCAAGCTCTACCTAGGTAATATAAACTTATCTAAACAATCAATAGCAAGGTCGCTTAAATATGTCATATTCAGAGCCTAGAATAATATTATTAGGAATTAATATAAATGTCCCCACTGTGGGGCTCAAAGACAACAAAGGATTGTTGCAGTTCTTCATTCTGTATGAAAAATAATTAAATAAATATCGTCACGCCCATATATCCTCGAAATGGTAGGTAGAGATTAGCCGACGATATTAGGTCCCATGAGGTGACGGGTGGCAAGTCCGTCTCCAATCAGGCACAAATGTAATCCCAGGTAACGTTATGTTTTTCTGAAAAACTTTAAAAACACATAAAACAATCTATCTGACCCAGGAATCGAACCCGGAACCTGTCGTGTTAAAGTCGGGCACCGACACCATTCGACCACAGAGGCGATGAATAATAATTCTTACAGAATAGCGACTTACCAACTCATTCAGTTGCAGTACCTACCTACTTCCCTACTAAATTAACTACAGTGCTAATTCACACGTATTCCGTTACTATAAGACCGTATTCCACTTAGATAGGTATAACTACTTCGTACAACGTTCTAAAAGAACCCCATGAATACTAACTGAATGAAAGATGAAATACTTATTTGTTTCGGGTTTTCCATTACGTATTTATATGATGTGATTATTAGGTAATACTTACTTCTTACTAAAAGGTGTAAATTCGTATGAAAGCTCGTAACTATCGAAAGTGTGACTTTCATTAGTAAATAAGTATATTATGATGAAATAGAGAAGTAGAAAAATCCGCCTCGCCTCTGTGGTCGAGTGGTGTCGGTGTCCGACTTTGACGCGAGAGGTCCCGTGTTCGATTCCCGGGTCAGGCAACTTGTTCTAAGTATGAGTTTTTCAGTTTTTCTGAAAAACTAACGTTGCCTGGGATTGGATTTGTGCCCGATTGGCGACGGACGTGCCACCCGTCACATCATGGCACCTAATACCGTCGACTAATCGTGGGTGCGCACTAATATGTACTTCTGCCTACTCTTTCGAGGATATATGGTCTTGAAGATATTTATTTGTTTTGTTTAGAAAAATATTTCGGAATGAAAAAAATACTGGTGCGTACCTATTTATAGAGCTGTAATAGGACCTACTTAGTGATTTCTCCATTTTTTCTAAATTGCAATTTTTATCTAATAAACGCTATTCAGTATGTAGTCCATGTTTATTTTCTATTAGCATTAATCGTATAGGTGTTATGTAGGTATAAATATCATATTATTTTCTTTATTGCCCATTATGGGCAATAAAGAAAATAATATGATAACAACGTAATTTTTTTACATTATTCATTCATTTATTAATAAAACGATTGATTACGGTCACTATGTAACATTCCTAGAGTTGCTTATTTTGCGTTATCAACGTAACAGAATCCTGTGTTTGCTAGATACCTGTTATATGTATATTATCTTCGTAATTGTCTACCATTTTTAAGCACATTGCACAAAGTAAATAGGTATTAATAGGTAGGTATGTATTTATTTATTTTCTGTACATTACGCGCACAGAATGTCGAATTGTGTTCATAATGTAGAAAAGAAATTCATATAAGTTGAATGAATTAATGAATTGCGGTACAATTTGCGGTTGAAAATGAATTGCAGCTGTCATTAGACATAGGTACATTGGATTGGACGTCCACTAAAAATAATTGCTGGAAAGCCAGCAAATTAATAATAATACCAATGTAATTTAATGATTAGTTATACCTATATCATCTAACACTGCAAAACTGAAACAGTGTAAGATTTAATTGCTGTCAAAATTTGATAGTGTGATCCACTATTGGAGTAGTAAATATGGAAATATAGTAGTAATGTGAACTTAATAGTAAAAAGTAATTGGCGGATAAGGGAGACGGCGCCGCAGCCTGCTGCTTCATTTCGTATAACTATAATTTATTTAGGTTTTAGTATGTTAGTTCATGATTATTTTATGTAGGTAGGTACATTGTCTGACATATATTATAAACATCTAAGCCACTGGCAAGCTGTTTAAACCGTAATTATATCTACATATACCTTCTTGTAAGGTAACACATGAGTATCTTCCATGCTATACTAGAAACTTGCTAACGTCTCCATAAATTATGTGTACTAAACTATACACAGCGCCCCTATTGCTTACGGAAAGAATTAAATTTCTCATACAAATAAGGCCAATAATTTACGAAGACGCTAGTGAGTTTCTCGACTGCAAACTCATGGTAGACTTTAATTAAAAGAGCGTGGTGAAGTATATGATTACAGTTGTTGACTTTAAACCTGGTAACAACATTTTTAAGGAAATGGAAAGTCATAATGATTTCTTACTTGTGCAGCTTCCCGGTTGTCTGGCTGAGCCTGTCCGTAGCCCCCAGTGTACGACCAGTCGCCAGTGTTCCGTTGTGTGGTGGGGCCGATCTTAGCGCCGGAACCGGACCAGAACCAGCCGTTCACATTGGGTGGCTGCAGGTCAGCACGGTCACAACCAGCGAAGTTGCATTTACGTCCAGAGGTCCAAATGTATCGGACATTTCCTCTTGCGATTTTCTGTTTTATAAATTCGTTTTCCTGCAAACAAAATGTCAAATGTATCAAAGAACAACACGTAAAGTAGCAAAGATGTTATTAGTAGATACTAAAACAATAATAATACTAGGTACGTAATAACTGAGTGTAAATGACAGGAAATGCTCAGCTGTCATGTGTGTCCGGTACACGAAGTGGGCAACACGGCTACAGAAGAATGTAGGTCGTGTTCTACTTACCCGGTGCTAGCCGCCATATGTCTTTATTGCGTTGAAGAAGTGACGCAGCCGGCCAATGCACCCCTTTCTCGCACGCCTTCCACGCTCTACAAACCTAATCAATCTAATCGAACCGTCAATAATGTATGTGTTACCTACGGCCAATGTACTTACACGTTTAACAATAACGGATGTCTTTAATGGGAGTTAAAGATACCTATTGAAAGATTTTACATAACAATGAGTACCTATTACGCGTAGGTACCATTTTGTAACCGCGACACTCGACAGGAAGTGTTTAGTGAAAACCCACTCGTTCATCATATGACATTATTTTCCGCAAAAACTATGCCGGATGAGTGTAAACAATAGGCACCAACTGCTAGCTCAGCTGGCAATAGAAAGTAAGCAAAATAATATAAGAAGTGTGTTAATTAGTAGGTAATTTCCTGCTTTTTCAGATTTAAAGTGAACCTATTAGACAACTTTTACCATAAATAGGTAATACTCATACTCCTCGAGATTTTTAATTTGTTGTACTTTTTAATATTCTTACGCCCACCGTATAACAATAAAATTTTCAACCAAAACATGTTACTAGTGGGAATTATTTCATCACCATATTATAGTCTCCTACTGGAACTATGCTACTCCAAGAGTATGTCACAAGACCCTATCTTGTGAAGTGATACTTTATGACAGATTAATGTAAGTGTTAATAATAATTAAGTACTATGACAGTTTGATGTTAGTAATGGTATCTGTGGTTAAGTGGTGTCGGTATCCGACTTTGACGTGAGAGGTCCTGGGTCAAAGTCCCGCTTCGAGCATTACATAGGTATTATCTTTAAAAAAATGTTGAGTAATATATGCGATACTTTATAGTCAATAGTAGTAGTCTGTACCGTAGTCGTGGGGGTCTAATTCATGTAACAAAACTGATAGAATCAAGCGATTACAGCGACAAGGTATGTACTGTATAATATACGGTAACTGTCTACTGTTAGGCAGATTGTAAAAGACGAACATAAATCTATCTATCTATCTAATCTAATACTTTTAAATGAACAATTCTTGTGTAATCCAACGATTTTCATGATTTAATATGCAGGGGGTTTTGAGGACGAAAAAAATACAGAGCAAAGCTTGGTCACTCAGGTACTTATGATAATACCAGTGTTAGTAGATTACTGTGCAGCAACTTGTCAGGGTAGAGATTAGCCGCCTCACCTTACCTTACCGCCATAACGTGTCACTGACACTGTTCTGTACCGTTTGCAAAGGATAGGGCAGTCGTTAGATATTTTGGGACAGCGATACATCTGTAACATCTATGAGGCCACGGTTGTCTCTTTTTATCTGGGGTGCTATTTTTAAACATTCAGCGATGATTTCGAAATCATCGATGAATAAAATACTCGTTAATCACTGACACTAAATACGAAGAACATAAAAATGTGATAATTTTATGTTGTTGGTAGACATGGTGTGATTTGTCCGTGTTAACGAGTATTTAATTCATCGGTGATTTCGAAATCATCGCTGAATATTCAGAAATAGCACCCCAGGAGTGAATCATCAAAATTATTTTAACAACTTATCATATAAACCTTTCTCACAGACACTGCAAAAATATTTCAATAACAATTCTAAAGATTATTGGATCGTATCATTAAAAAAATAAGTAACCTACTAAAGCAGAATAAAAAGCCTATCGTAGAAATTATATGATTATTTTTATTTGTGACTTTTCAATAAGACCAATAAAAAGTCAATTGTTTTGGAGTTATGGTTCGTAAATTTGAGCTTTCTTTTAGTCGGAGAAAGCGCAAAAGATGAATCTTCCAGCGCCGGCAGGTAATGTGGTAAAAGTTGAATCATGCCGCATGACCCTAGTGCGAAAACGTATTTGTGTATTGCGAAATGTTTATTCTATGTTACCTACAAACTCAAACTTTGTAATGTATAAAAAACGTATAAAACCTTTAAAACTTACTTGTTTTTTATATCTCGACGTTTCGATCCTCTTGCAAAGACCGTGGTCACGAGAGGACAGTCCTTTCGTGACTACGGTCCTTGCAACAGGATTGAAACTACGAGATATAAAAAAACAAGTCATATCTATTTAATAATGGAACGTGTTAGTTTAGAATCAAGTACTTTGTTAAGTGCTTGATTGACTCTTTGATCCAAAGAAGTCGACTGATGATTCCAAAATCGTACGGAACCGAAAACTTACGTAAGCATGAGGATAATTTACCATGAGTGTGGGGCATTAAAGGTGATCCGCGTGGATCTTAAAATATTTTATGATTTTTTTGGTATTATTTCTCGAAAATAAAAGTTCCCAAGTTATCAACCCTCTGACAGTGAAAATCCCGTTAAAATGACGTGAAAATTGGCCCAGCCGATTAGCTGAAACAAACAGACAGACAGAAAAAAAGGGATTTTTTTTATTTTGGTGTAGGTATGTACCATGTATAGATACATATGTATTTAGTAAAAAGAGGTTATTTTAATATTACAAACAGCCACTCCAATTTTATTTATGTATGTGAAAATATTTATTATTTATTTTATTAAGAAATTCACTTTATTTACATTGTAGGTATAACCTACAATGTAAATAAAAAGTAAGTAGGTAAGTAAAACTTATAGGTAGGTTAACTGCGTTACATATAAAGTTTCATAAAATATTTTTTTTATTAAATATATTTTTGGCATTGTACAAAATTAAATAATCACTTATAGAAAAAAAATAGTTCCGTTGTAAAACATTTTCGATCTATTTTTTTTCTATAAGTGATTATTGAATTTTGCACAAAGCCAAAAATATATTTAACGAAAAAATATTTTACAACGGAACTATTCAAAGTAGGTAGGTACTTGAGTTAATTGGCTTCAAACAGAGAGAGGTCCGATTTGATGCGATCTTACCACGATGGGAAAGTGGAAGTTACGTAATATTCGATAGTATCACAGTTCGAAGTTTAAATAACTGCAGGTTTGCGTCTTGTACCTCGTAACTTGTTGATTTAATCTATCCAGACCAAGCGGCACCTATGTTTATATAAAAAGGAAGTTGCATTTTATCCATAACTAGCGACCCGCCCCGGCTTCGCACGAGTGCAAAACTGATACTAAATATCCTACGGAATGACTCTCACAGACATCACATTAGAAACCTCTAAAATTATCAGTGTTTCTCTATTATTTTATGCATGTATTATTTATTAAAAAACCGCATAAAAATATGTTGCGTAGTTTTAAATATCTAAGCATACATACGAACGGACACACGCGAATGGAAATGTCAAATCAGTGATTTTATGCAATTAGGATTATATTTCGAATATTTCTAAAATGTTATACTTGTAAGGTTACCCGTAATAAAAAATGTAATTGCCTAACCCAGACCTTCAAAGCCTCAAAGTCCATAAAATCTGTTAAACTTCCCTTTTAATAGAATCGCTTTATTTTACATAATAGCATTTGCCTTATGGTGTGGTGTGTGGTGGTGGCCAAAGGAAGACAGCACCACCCCACGTTTGCCTTAGGGTATTGTAAAAGCATCAGCGTTTCTCGAAGACAACACAGTCCTTAACAAACATACACTATGGCCAAAATACTCAACAATAACTGCAAATTTAATAGACTAATTTATTCAACATATCTCTAAGTATATCAATAAATAACTGATTTTATCGTACATTTCAATTTATAGGGCTAAGGCCGTACTCCTAGTTTACCGTTTTATGCTTTAATCCCAATTTCATTATCTCACTGCGTGAAATACTTATATAGTCTTTTCTTCCTGCTTATTAACTAACTATCTTCTAAACTACGCAACCGACTTAGATGCGGTTTTCATTGATAAATAGGATCTTTCTTAAGGTATGTTTATGTACAAAAATATTTTGACACGGTATTAATTACTGAGGTCAAACTTTACTCCGCAATAACTTTCACCCGTGTGAAGACAGGCCGCTAGTTGTTTATACAATGAAGCAAATTGGTTTCCCTCACTGTAACTCATCTTTTGTATATCCTGTACTGACTGTTGAGAATTTTTCACGTCAGAGCCTGTACAAAGAATGTACTGTTTTCTGCTAGGAAGTTCGAAAAGGCAAGCCAAGGTATCTTATAACGAAATAAGACCATTTTTCTTATGCTCGTATAGGTGTTAGTCAATGACCTTAATACCTATATAGAAATTAAACCCAAATTGATTAACTTTAGTTAACGTTCGGGCTCAGGATTAGGCAGATTGTTAATAACGAGAAGTGACTTTGATAGGTCTTTAGAGAGATATCGGAAAACCTTCCCATTTAAAGTGGCTGAAGAGTCATAAAATAGTGAACTGTCTATTCTTGGTCTCATGCAGGATTGTGACATCAGTATGGTTACTTTACCTGTGGTGTCTCCAAAGAGACAAAAGGAAAAGTTTCGTAAAATATTTTTTTTGCTTTGTGCAAAATTCAATAATCACTAATAGAAAAAAAAAATAGATCGAAAATATTTTACAACGGAACTGCCTATTCTTGGTTTCATGCAGGATTGTTACATCAGTATAGTTACTTTACCTGTGGTGTCTCCAAAGAGACGGCGTCCATGCAATGCCGACGGCAGATGTTCCTCGCGTCAAGCCAGTCTACTTCCAAGTTGCGAGTGGGTGCGTGTTCCCAGCTGAAGAAGTATGAATGTAGAACACCTCTTGCATCTCGGTATGTTGAATGGCGAACTCCTGTTGTAAAATAAAATAAAATATTATAAGGAAATATAATATAGAGATATGAAGAAAAGAGATGCAACTATATAGACACATACTGTTAGCCCTCTTAACTCATCTATTACATCCCTTAGTGTGGTAACTGGTAAGTGAATGTGAAGTACATGTATTAGGATTTAGAAAAGCAGTGAAACTTGGGTTTGAAACCCGGTCATGATACCTCGTGAATCTGTCTTCATTTTCAAAATCGAAACTTATAAATTAGAGGTATTTATTAGAAAAAAATACCAGGACTCAACATTAGATAATATCGTGTGATAAAATACCTTTTAATTTACGAGTTTAGAGCATTTGCTTGTGATTATTTATGAATTTGCACATGCATTTATTTATTGCATTATGGGCCAAAAGGTATATAAGAATTTTCTAAGGTTTAAACTCGTGTCATTATCTAAATGTGTAATAAAAAAAAAAACTTTCAAAAACAGAAATGATTCGGTACAATGTAAATTGCATAAATATGAATTGACCCGTGTGAGCTAAGATGCATTTATTTTGTAACGTTATTTTAATTCACATCATACGAGATTATGATTTCATCATTTGACCTACAGCCTTTCTATATTGCTCTGCAGACCACTACTGCAAAATTGTGACGAAATCTAATCGTTAACTACCGTCTAACATTACGAAAATTAATTGTTTAAAGTTGAACACGGTTCAGATCATGTATGTTGCCTAATGTCATTATTTTTGTGAGTGCACCTAATTTGATCTTAGATTAATTAATGTAAGGTAGGTACCACCCCCAGCGGCGTAGCTAGGTAGATAAGAGCCTGGTGCTTATCAATCAATTAATCATATATATTTAATCGATGAAGGTACAGTGCGTACACTTATCGACGTCAACAATTCTTAGAAAAAAACAAAAAAAAAAGATTTTACGCATTACAAAAAATAATACTGTACATTGCATAGTTAGCCATAGAAAATTCTTATAACTAAGAGAAGAATCCGGCTCTTATCCCCTTTTCCCACGTTGCTTGGACTTATATTGGCCTTCAACATTATAGATAGGAATAAGGATAGGATACAGTGAGTTTAAATTATTATTAGTAGGCTACCCTCTCTTTTTAAAGCTTAGTTCAGAGGGGCCCCTGAGCTCCAGGGTCCTGGTGCTCTGCACCACTTGGTCATACAATAGCTACGCCATTGATCATCCGTGACTCTGCTTCAATACACATTCAATCAGTTACAAATTTTGATTTATTTAATTTTTCATATATATTTCAGGAGCCGTTTATAATGGTAAAACAAAACAAGTAAAAATATAATAATCTTTTCAGTAGTTTCTAAATTTTAAAATACGGAAATAATAAATCGTTATTCTTTTTATAACAAATTGTCAATATGGATTTATTTCTGTTTTTTATTTAAATCATAAATAGCTAAATCGTTTTTTCTGTATAAATCAAACCACCTTAAGTTATAAGTTTATAATGCAAAAAAATCCTTTTTTTATAAAATATTTTTATTGTAATTAAAAATATGGTAAAAATAAATTTAAGCTAATCAAAAGTTTAACCTGAGATTTTACTAAGTTAGTATTAAAAACTACGTAGACTTTTTAATAACTTCTAAGTCAAAAGAAATAAATGTCAGTCATATCTAAATAATCAATTTATCATATCTAAATTGATTAATTAGCTCCAAATTAATTCCTTTCGAGCAGGAGGTGAAAGGTGATCATTTATTTTTAATTGACAATTTTTAAGCAATTCATGGTAACACACTAATTACTCTTCGTAACATTAAGGAAGTCAGAGCTTTAATTCTCATTAAACAAATACCTAACGAATACTTAACTCACAGTTTGAAAGATTGAGGAACTAGATAGCAAAAAATAAAGAAAAAGAATATAAAAAGACATTTAAGATGGCCTCTTTTTTTAAGTCAATTTTGAGTGAAATTTGAGTCTATTGTAAACTATGATCCACTGGAAAGTGTCTAGATTCCTTCCCTTAGCACGAAGGCTTTTCTAAAGCCTTCGTGCATATGAAAGAAATAGCTTTTTTTATGAGTGCATGTGAAAGCATGCATTTGAAATTTTTTTGTCTTTCTGTCTGTCTTATAATCTTTTAATCGTTATTGTGGTCAAGCACAGTCGGTGTCCGACTTTGATTCGTAGGATTGAGTAACTTGATAGCAAAAAAAAAATATAACAAATTAAAAAAAAAACATTGAAGATAGCTTCTTCTTGTGAGTCAATTTTGAGTGAATTTTGAGTCTACTGAAAACTATGATCTAATGGAAAATGTCTAGATTTCCTTCCCTTAGCACGAAGGCTTTAGAGAAGCTTTAGAAAAGCCTTCGTACGTCAGATTTAGATTAGGCAATTATTTTGTTAGTTTTTGAAATGGAAAGTTTCACCTGTGACACATATAACTATACCATATTGTTTGCAATATAGAAATAATATTTGCATAGCGGAAGCATAACGTTACACCAAATTCAATTTACGTAACATTAGCATGAATAGAAAAATGAAGCGAAACATGGGCGCAATCACTTTTTCGTATATTGGTGTTTAATGATCATGTGCTGTTATATAATAACTTTCCGAAACGGTCGATTCTCATCTGAGGTACGGCCATTCTATAAACATACCGGAAGATAAAGTAAGTACTCGAAGAATCACGATCTCAAGAGAAAGCTAAGGGTTCCGTGTCAAAACAGTTAAGCATTTTAACAAAAAATATGTTTCACGAATACATCTCGTGATAAAGAATTTCAAAATTGTTGTTGGAATTTACTCTGCAATATTCGTAGCTGATTTTTTTTCAAGTGTGTGATGTGTTCCAGGTTGAAGGGTAAGGTAGCCGGTAAATTTATTTTTGCACGAGGCCTAACATCCCAGCCTCAAGTTGTCAACGCATTATTACCATCTTTGGTGTCTATAGATGGCGCTTCTTTCGTTTCTTACCATGAGGAAATCCGTCTGCTTGTTTGCCTTCCAATATTATAAAAAAGTAGTTTCAGAGATTAGCCCCCAACACATATTTAAATAAACTTTACCCCATGAAAATAATACAATAGATTTATATATAGGTAACAAATTCAGATTGAATTTTTATTGTCAGGAACAAAGAACTTAAAGACCTCTTTAACCTTGTGGCTGTAAAAAATGTTAGCATAATCTACGTCCCTGAATATCTTAATGTACTGTCATGTGCACGCAGTTTATCTGATATGAAGCAACAAAGGGTCATTGTTACCGTTGTGCCTAAATGGCGGTCATTGTAAGCCGCGAAACACTCCCATATGTTATACCTGCTGGGAACCGCCTATTTAATGTTGCGAAACATTCTCACAAAAACTATCTACTTACTTTTTAAGTTATTTTATAATTAAATTATTATTATAATATAATAAAATGGATTATACTATAATAATATAATAATTCGCCTCTGTGGTTGAGTTGTGTCGGTGTCCGACTTTGTCGCTAGATATCTCGGGTTCGATTCCAGGGTCGGGCAATTTGTACTCCATGAATTTTTTCAGTTTTTCTGAAAAACATACCTTTGCCTGGGATTGGATTTGTGCCCGATTGGCGATGAAATTGCCACCCGTCACATTATGGGATCTTATATCGTCGGCTAATCGTGGGTGCATACTAGTACTCTGCCTACTCTTTCGAGCATGACAATATTAAAAAAAAACAACAACCCATCTCGGTTTGCACGGGTGCAATGTAGTTAAAAATATTTTAAATTCTCGGCATTTCTCTACCATAAAATGAATGTTATACATACATACAAACCTTTCTATTAAATCACTCAGTCTATTGACGACAACTACATTATAATCCATTGCATCTTTAAAAATCGAAGCGTAATAAAATACTTTATATTATTAAAGATTTTAAAAAATACACTGTAGGTAGTGCTTTGTGGTAGAAATCTACAAAATAATTGAATCAAAATCAAATTTAGAGCTGCAATTGTTACAATGCTTTTGTATTTCTGTTACGTGAAGGCCACAGGAAGTCTTAGATCGTGACCTAATAGGTATTGTCTAATTCTTATTATGTTGGTTGGGACAATAATTTTTCGTGGTCATCATTAAAAAGTAATCGAAATGTTGCTTTGAAGTCTTCTCACGTCATGCATTTATAAGTATTTTATATATAAGACTTACTAACCACCCGCCTCGGCTTTGCACGGGTGCAAAACTGACACTAAATGTACTGTAGAATGTTTCTCAGTTTATGAATGTCTTCATCTCTCACATTAAAAAAAACCTCTAAAATTATCAGTGTTCCTCTATTTTTATGCATGTATTATACATTTAAATCTTCCTCTTAAATCACTCTATCTATTAAAAAAACCCGCATCAAAATCCTTGTGTAGTTTTGACATAGGGATAGAAAACTCAAAGCGACTTTATTTTATACGTAGTGTATACGTAGTTTTATATGTAGTGTAGTTTGTAATTGTT
>DVZN01000509.1:0-12893 GCA_018237365.1 Caria ino melicerta
ACTGGACTTACGAGTCGTGGAGATACTAGCACACCTCTGCCTACCCCTTCGAGGATAATAGGCGTGAAGGTACTACTACTACTACTATACGCGTTTGTGTTGTAATGGTGGTTAGTCAAAAAGTAGCAAATACAGCGTGAGACTCTATCTAGACTGTAAATCATATCCACACGGTATCTAAGAGTATACTTTAGGTTATTTTTGCCTTGCCATTTTGTAGCCTAGGTTACGTTATGGCGGCAGGAATAAATCGGCAATTAGTCGAAAGAGTTGCTGTAATGTAGGCGCAATATAAGTACGTATTTAGAAACAATTGAATATGCAAAAAGTATTGTACACAGTACAATAAAATCATTATTCGTTTTTATGGATTACATTGTTACTTATCTCTAGATAGGTGTTTAAAATAAATTTAAATGTTTTTGATCTTTGACACTTGTAACGATGAAGACGCCTGATTATGCGAATAGGGCAAAAAGATGGCGTTCATCTTTGCGTACATTTGCACAAAAAGATTTACATATTTTATATAAATATTGTGTAATAATAGGGCTGTGCCTTAGTGTGAATATTTATCGATAAAGTAACTGTTTGATATAACTGAATCTGATGGTTTCACTGAAATGAAAGGGATTCGCGGTGTGCATACTATTGTGACATATATCTAGAGATAATAACTACAAGGATCCAGGTTCGATATTGGCCAACTAAGTCCTTAAAAACTATTGGAAGCTATAACAATAAGAATTGAATTATACTTCACTAGCGATCCACCCTGGCTTCGCACGGGTCCAAAACTGATATTAAATATACAACAGAATTTCACTCACAGACATCAGATTAGAAACCTCTAAAATTATCAGTGTATCTCTGTTATTTATGCATGTATTACACATATAAACCTTCTTCTTAAATCACCTTATCTTTTTAAAAAAACCGTATCAAAATCCGTTGCGTAGTTTTAAAGATTTAAGCATACATAGGGATATAGGGACAGAGAAAGCGACTTTGTTTTATACTATGTAGTTATTAAGAGGTTTTTTTTATCTTCTTTCAACAGTAAACGTATTTTGATAGCACTGGTTTTAGTTTAGTTCTAGCTAGCAATTTTATTACAGATATGTCAGAAATGTGTCTCCATATTGATTGCATATCCTTTCCCAGAGTGAAGGCTTATTGAAAGATGTGGAGCCACGTGATTTTCATTGTATAATTGGTGATGTTTCACAAATCGAAAACTCCCAGTGTGAATAGTGAATGATCCCTCCCGTTCTGCCCTAATCATATAAACTGCAAAATTCTTTACTTAAGTAACTTCAGGGACATTTCTTGTAAGTGTCCCATGCTTTGTATATTTTATTTGTTCAAAAATCTTGCTTAAAGTCTGTCTTTTATTTTATTTTCAATTCGTCACGTAGAGAATTTTGCAGAATATATATACTCTACAGACTTTAAGCCGGTTTCGAGAACAGTAGTTTTGTTTATTAAATAAGTAATTTAACTTTTTGAAATATTTGAAGTGAAAACTAAAAGTGTATACCCGACATGTGTGACAACAACGCTGTGACGTGTTGCGCCGGTCTGACGTCTACATATCATTTATATGCATTATTTGAATTGTGTTTCCGATTATCATTTAAAATACCAAATTATAATTTAATTACCAGTTATAAAAAAGGAAAAGTTATTTTAATGTTTTGGACATTGAAATTGGACAGTCGAGTAGGCCGACAGAAGCAAAAACTGATTTTTGCTCCTGTCGGCGGCCTGCTTACTTGACTGTCCAATTTTGATTTTCATTTGATTAGTAGTCTAGATTCCAGGGACTCCCAATTGTAAGCGTAGGCTTTGAAGTGTAGAAAAAGGGTAATCTCACGGAACCCCTGTTAAATTGTATGTTTTGTATTGTATGTTAAATTACTATAATATCTATTTTGTTTCTGGTTACAGACAGAATGTGGGTGTCAGTTCACATCCAAGTTGGAGGGCATGTTCAAAGACATGACAGTTTCTAACACCATCATGGAGGAGTTTAAAGAGCATGTGCTGTCATCTGGGGTGAATTTGTTTTAATTAATTTTGTACTTGTATGTGTTCAATTCAATGTGTTGATACGACTTTGTAACGCCTACAGTCTTTAATTAATTCTGCATTTTAGTTTTTGCAAGTTTCCTCCCTCGCCCTCTCGCAGCCACGCGCCGCCGCGCTGCAGCTTTGTTGAGCCTATGACTCAACAACTTCTAAAACTTCTTTAGAGACTTTAGGATGTGAAACTCGATAAAACGAAAAAGCAACAGTATCATTAAAATGCATGCATACGTTCAAATAAAAGACAGCAAGACAGAAACAGTAAAAAGCAATTAGCCAGTAAAAGAATTAGATGGAATACACCATAGAGAAATGTTTAAATGCACACGATGCAAAAATGTACTTTTTTGAAAGTTTTACTTGTACCGTGTGAACTTCGCACACAATTCGTGTTTTATTATTTCGTAGGTACTATTTATTGCATATTCTAAAACAATCCTTGTCTGGTTTCGAAATGAATGAATGAATTTAAATCTAACACCACACCCTCAAAACCTTAATAAAACATAGTGCAATAAACAAATTATACTGTACAATTAGTACTCAAAATAAAATTATAATATTCCGACAAATGTAGTGCAGTCCTACGTATGAAATAAAATAAAACATTAGTCTATACATTTTAAAGTTAAGTATTTCTGTGGTGTAAAATTAAATATAGTGCTTAAAATTATAGGTGTCACTGTGGCAGCTATTGATGTATGCAAGTTAATAAGTGATATGGGGGCTTATGTTTAGTTTTTGTACAAGGTCACATTATGGCAAACGGTAACCGGATTAAAGCTGTCTGTTATCAAAAGGCTGCAGGTTACATTTTAAAACTTAATTATAAAACCATGTACCCACTGTCAAGGAGGAAATTCCAAATCATAAAAATAAATATGTTGAGCTCCTGGCTCGTCATTGTAACCTCCAATTAAAGGAGTTAAGGGACATTTCGGACGTGGTAAAGCGCCTTAAAAGAGACTACATTGTATAATTCAGGGAACAAAGGCACTGGCCTCTGCACTTTCAAAACCAAATTCAACCAACAAAACTGATAAAAATTTCAGTTCATTAATAAAATAATTTTTTTAAAACGGTAAGTTTTTATCGATCGACCTTCAAAAGGAGGAGGTTCTCATTTCGTCGGATTTACAAAATTGTATTTTTATTCGAAAGCCTCCACTTTCGAGGCGGTTCTAATAAAAATTGGAAAAGTCGGTCGTTTTGCAGTTTTACGCCGGTTTTAGAATTATGACGTATAATATTTTAACCGAGGTTTACTTATATTCCAGACCAATTTGCACGGCGTGGATTTGTCAGTTCGCGTGCTCACGACCGGGTTCTGGCCGACGCAGAGCGCCACCCCCAAGTGCAACGTTCCCGCGGCGCCGAGGAACGCCTTCGACGTGTTCAGATCGTAAGCATCAAAGTAGCGCATTTGAGAGTATCGCAGCCCGTCTGCGGCCGGACAGTGAAAGTGAGCGCGTGTCGCAGGTTCTACCTGGCGAAGCACTCGGGGCGCCAGCTGTCGCTGCAGCCGCAGCTGGGCAGCGCGGACCTGCACGCCACCTTCCGCGCCGCCGAGCCGCCCGCGCCCTGCGCGCCGCCCGCGCCGCGCCGCCACATCATACAGGTCTCCACCTTCCAGATGTGCGTGCTGCTGCTGTTCAACAACCGCGAGCGCCTCACCTACGAGGTGCGTACCCCCCCCCCGCCCGCACTAGCGCCACTACACTACACTACACGCCGCACACGCGTCCGCCGACGGGGCCGCCCCCGTTTGTGTGATGGACGTGGACGATATTTTCCTTTACGGTAAAACATACATCCACACGCCGAGTCCCTTGTGAGGTAGGCAGAGTGTATCGTGTGCCAAGTGTCGCGATACGTACATACTTGCCTAGCTTCCTCCACCTAGGTCTTATTGCCACTTGACTTGATTTCACGGAACTATCACGCGCTCATTCATTTTTACACCGACACTTCCTTTCAATACCACTCTTCCTCTGATATCACTATTGCGAATCCGCTTCGCGAGTGTTACACCACAGACTTTCCGAAACGCTCGCATTTCGACAACACTTATCCTACTTTCATGCTTTTTCTGACATACTCTACTCTCACTTCCATAAAGGGACGTAAGGATAAGCTCTGAATCGTGCAAAGCAAGTAGAGCACTAAGAAAATATAAATACTAAGTTACAAAACTCATTGGTCCATGGCCGGGTTCGAGACCGGACAACCGAAGTGAAAGTCCGAAACACTAACTAATTTATATTTGTTGGGTTATCCCAACAAGTGAAAAAAAAAAACAAAATAATCATTGTTATGTAGCGTAAGCTGATGAAATTAGCTTTAAATAAAATTAGATGTAAAACATTAGAGCAAAATGATGTATGGCGAGAAATTAATTTTTGAAATATTTGTTAAATACCCGAGTGAAGCCGGGGCGGGCGGCTAGTATTATATTCTACAACGACATTGCTTTTTATAAATATACAGCAAAAAAAAATCCAACTGGAAGTTACTGATATTACTAGCGCACAAGCAAAAACTTGACCTTCATTATAATCTATATCTATACATATAATAAAAGGAGTGAATTCTGTACATTGAAAATATTTTCAAAAAAATCAATCCAGACAACTAAAAATGGGCAGCAGATCATATTTTGAAATTTTCAGAATTTTTGTCTGTCTGAGTGTCTATATTATATATGTCCCCGGCCGCAATTCACGCTGAATCACTGGACCGATCGTAACGAAATTTGGCTGGCGCATACTTAACGATCCGAGGAAGGTTATCGGATACTTTTTATCCCATTAACTTAAGGGGTTCCCGTGGAAGAGGGCAAAAACACAAAATGTAAAATTGGCCATAATTCATTAAAGTGTATTCAGATTTATTTCATTTATTCTTTTTTGTTTGTAAGATGTGGTGAGGAGAGGTGGATGTGGTGTGATGGAGCGTGGTGGGGAATTGTGGAGATAGGAATGGTGGTGGTGGGGATGCGTGCGAAGCCGCGGGAAACAGCTAGTATATAATAAAAATGTAGAAGAATGAATTCCGTACATTGAAGATATTAAAAAAAATGTCCAGAAGGCTAAAAATGGATATCAGAACATATTTTGAGATTTTCAGAATTTTTATCTGTGTGTACCCCGGCCGCGGTTCATGCCGAATCTACTGGGACGATCGTAACGAAATTTGGCTGGCGCATACTTTATGTTCCGAGAAAGGTTGTAGGATACTTTTTCCCCATTAACTTAAGGGGTTCCGCCCATTGGGGGGGCAAAAAAGCAAAATGTAAAATTGACCATAATTCATTATCGCGTAGTCTTAGATTTCATTTATTCTTTTTTTGTTTGTTTGTTAACTGGGATAAGGAGAGTCGGACTGCGGTAGGTGGTGAGGGGTGGAATGGTGTAGTTAGTGTGGTGCGGAATGGAGGTTTGTACCCAACCTCCCCATCTATCTCCGGCAGTCCCCACCGATCCTCCCAACCCCTACCAGTTTAGATTTAGGCCTGACTTAAATTAATTTCTTAATATTTTAATACCATATATTTATTGAAGTTCGGTAACGGTCACGCTACATTACAACATATACGTGTTTTGCAGAGTTACTGATACCATATTTATCACACACAATCATTCGACAAGACCTCACGTCTTGCTTGTAACTGCAGCAAAATCATTGGGTCACCATAATTAATTAATTTTACACGTAACATTTGCAGGAAATACTCATTGAAACTGACATTCCTGAAAAAGATCTTGTGCGCGCCTTACAATCTTTAGCGATGGGTAAACCAACGCAACGAGTGCTTATAAAACACCCCAAGACTAAAGATATCGAACCTTCGCACCAGTTTTATGTCAACGATGCCTTCACATCTAAGTTACATAGGTAAGACGTTACTTCTTCAAATAATGAAAAGATAAACAAATTCTTAATAGTTATTATATAAAACCGTAAAAAAATGTATTTAATATTAAAATATACTTTGCAAATTACTCAACCATAAACAGGCAAAGACATTTTTCTGTCAACAAGGCGGTCGAGACAGACGACCCTTTATAATGTATTCTCTTGAAATTGAACTGAACTTAGTGTCTCTTATCCAACTGAAATATTTGAACTGGTTTGTTCAAGGTGCCCTTTTTTATTTTAAAACGCAGTCTGAACATTAAATATATTGTTAGAACTACCTATATGTGTACACTGCCAATACATGTTTTTGATTGAAATAAATAAATAAATATTATTATATAATCTTTTCACAGAGTTAAGATTCAAACTGTTGCTGCTAAAGGCGAATCAGAACCAGAACGTCGAGAAACTCGTAATAAAGTCGACGAAGATCGTAAACATGAAATAGAAGCTGCCATTGTGCGCATTATGAAAGCCAGAAAGAGAATGGCGGTAAGTTTTGTTAGGTTTACTGGCAATATCTAACTGCTCTGTAAAACATCCCTTAGGTATTCTAGGCGATTCGTATTTGTTGAAATTGAAGCCATAATCGTGGGACATTGTTTTGTTGATGTAGACAATTCCAGTTCCTGAAAAAAATACGTTTATACTCCAGTCAGCGCATAACATATAAATTTAATTTATACACAAGTCATCGAACAAAGTCACGGCCATCACGATATAACGGCATGAGAAAACTTTGAATTGAACTTAGGCATCGTAGTTGTAGGTAGCTTTACTGGAATGCCGTAATATGAAGGCAATTTAAATAGAGACTAGCAAAAAGTGGCGCTTGTTTAGGACTTCAACAAATGCTTACATGGCAACTAACTAATAAATAGACAATTTTTGTCTGAAAGGGTAATTACTTCATTACCCATTCAGTGAATAATTGAATAAAAATGCCAAAATTTTAGGTCGAAAATGTTACAACTGGCGGTAATTCTACTGTTGCGCGTTTTCTAAATTAAGTTATTGCTATCTGCTTTTAATTTCTCGTCTCATCTCTTTCTTTTTCCATAAGTTAAAGGTAGAAAGCGATAACTTAAGATTAGTTTAATCGGTGTACGGCGGAATCACCGCCATTGTCTATTTACAAACATACATACATATCTTCACGCCGAACCCCTCACGTAGTCGGCGGAGAGTATCGAGTGCCAAGTGTCACGACTCCTATATGCTCGTCTAGCTTCCTCCACGTTCATCACTCTCTTCGTACATAACGCACGCCCGGTTTCGGAGACTTGACACCACTTTTGTCATGAGAGCGTTTGGTCGAGGCCGACGATGAATGAGTTAGGCCGAAGCGAAATATGGTTTTGTCCTGCAGCACACGCTGCTGGTGGCGGAGGTCACGGAGCAGCTGCGCGCGCGCTTCCTGCCGTCGCCCGTCGTCATCAAGAAGCGCATCGAGGGGCTCATCGAGCGGGAGTACCTCGCGCGCACGCCCGACGACCGCAAGGTCTACACCTACGTCGCCTAGGTGCGTCCCACGCCGCCCCCCACGCCCCACTCGCACGCCCCACTCGCCCTGCGACACTTAACACTTCCACATATTCATATCTTGAAATCAAAATTCTTGTACTTGGAGGTTCTCGGTTCGGTTAAATGTTATTTTATGTTTTGTTACCACAAAACTCTATTATGAATGAGCGTGACCTTAAAGCATTTTTTTACCGTTTTACTCCGTTTTATGTACGTAACATTTATAACTTTTTAACTATATAGCCTACACGTACCGGCAAATGAACTTTGACCTTGGTGGTGGTTCGACTTGAGCGTTGACCTTGTAGAAATTATTTATACTAATCGGAGCGAGTCATTGGTAAATCAGTTGACGCTCGCATCTCGGGGAACCACCCTGCGCGAACGAGTTATTTGCCGGGACATGTGTACCGGTTCAGCTTTAATATCTTCGTCAGGCTAAAACTTAAGTCTATTTAGACAAATTATAAGTGATGCATAAACTAGTACGAGTGTTTTCATTTAAAGATATGAATTGAGAATTTTTCTTTAGAAGGCTAAATCGAATCGTACCTCTCGCTCGAATGTGAACATATTTTTTGTTTCCCTATCGTGCGCGCCACATGCAACTCGTTGCGTGTTACAATATACATTCAATCAAATTGTCAGCGTTTCTCTTTGTTGTCAATTTGTATACAGATTATCCTTGACGATCATCCTAAATCAAATGACAATACCCTTTTTTTAATGTAACGCGTCAATATTTTTTGAAAGTTCATTTATTTATGACTGTTAAGACGCGTGCCAACATAACGATGATCAGTCTATGTTTAACTTTAAAAATTCTATGCCAATGCGAATTATTCACTATATTTGTCCGTAACGATGAATATTTCACTAAAATATTCGTATATTTTGTAAGTGGCACTTCCCGGCCTTTTGCATGACATTCGATACAATTGAAAGCGATATGTTTTCATAACTGAGAAATAGTTTTTTTACGCCTTTATAGATCATTTAATACCTTAGATATATCACTGAACAGGCCACAAAGCTATATCCAATAGGTATTTTGTCCTAAATTATCCGCCAAGCTATCCGTTTTTGCTAAATTGTGTTGGATAACCTACAAATAATAGTTTTTTCTTTCTTACTTTATTTAGTTAAACTGATTGAAAAGAATACCCCCGATTGTCGTATATCGCATGGAATTATATCATATTATGATATATTCTGAACACATGTTACACTATAGTAGATATTTAATGTGGCGGTTAAAAAAAACAAATTACGATTAACTGCATTGATGAATGTTCTTTAACACTACGAAACTACGTTATGAAATTTTAAATTTATTACACAGTATTTTTTTAGATATCATTGCACACAAAATTATTGATCAATATATTTCTGCATAATATCAACAAGGAAATTAGATAATATTAAAATTATTATTTTTGGGTACATTTGGCAGAATAGTGTTAAAATGTAATATAGCAGTTGGTGAATATTTTGTTTCAGTAGAAAATTAAAAAGAGAAAAAGTTGCCTATTCACCGAACGACATGTTATAATAAAGCATAGGATTATTTTTTTAATTTGAAATATACTCACTATAGTTATTATAGTTATATCTTAGTTACGTAACTCCAGGCTCGATAAATGAGTACAAACCTGTGAAGATATGACGTTTGGAAGAACTGTGAACGAAAAAATATAGATTGCTAATGGTATTCAAAATTATTCTAAAAGGGCTCTTTTTATGACAATTTCATCCGCATTAACTAAATGGTTTTCATTAAATCTCAATTTAAATATTGTCATCGATCGTTTCCTCCACTTAGCATTTAAACTAAAAGTCACGTAGGTATCGAATTGGCAATAAACTTCAAATATTGACGTTCTTAACCAAACTAAAAGTTTCATTAAGAAATTACGTAAAAGATTGAGAAAAACACGTCAAATATTCTAGGGCGTGTTTTGGTTCGACGAATGTCACGGGATTTGCTGCTAGGGATTTGCGTAACTTATTTGTTGAAATTCAACTAAAACAGCTACAGTTTCAATATAAACCAAATTAACACTTATTACAAAGAATCCTTTTTTATAAACAAACTTCCAAGTTCACACAACTCAATCGACTCATTTAGTATAATAAATTTGATATTATGAAACCAAATCCTCGACTCTATTCCATATTTGCCAATTATATATCAATAACATAGCAGGAGAGTCCGAGTGGGATTTTGAGAATACTCAAGCGTCTCATATTAGGATATGGAAGATATCTTCGTTAAACACTTTCACTAGATATAAAATTTGTACATAGCGGGGCGTGCCTACAGCAGTCCGTAAAAATAATAATCAATAGCTTGAAATATTGGATACATCGGATGATAGTTTGATACATTAATTGCAAGGTATATTAGTCATATTTTAACATTTTATGGTTACAAAGTAGTAAGAAGTCATTCATATATGTTCATCAAGCAAATGGGCAGAATAACACATTTTCGCCATAAGAGACACATGACTCACATATACTATGAGTATCTGACGCGCTCGTTTGTCCATATGTCTAATTTTTACATTTTCGATGCTCCCACTGCTAAAAATATACGCATTTAGCATTCTAGACTCCTGGTCTAATAGAAAGTACGTAAATGGTGTATTATAACCCGTTGTTTAGATCTATATTTTTCCGTTTACCGTCGTAAGAGAATGTTAATGATACCTCTGTTTTGCTCATTAAGGAATATAAAATAAGTACAGATTGAAATGTAATCGGTGTAAAAATAATGTATATAAAAATATTACTGCTTTATTCTGATTATGTCGATGTGTACTGTAAGTGTTCCTCATGATTTTTAGCATAGTTGTTTTAAATTAAAATCTCTTTTATAACGAAGTTTCTTTTCATTGCGTGTTAAAGTTCTCACAGAATATTAGACCTGTTTTGGTATACGTACAAAACGCCTCAATATATAAATATAAGTGAGTTTGAATGTATGTTTCTTGTCACATATCAAAACTGGTATACTATTGTGGAAGGCTAGTCTCCTCTGGTTATTGTGAACCTAAAACAGATTTTATTTTCAGGCCCACAGTTTCAAGTTGTTGAACGGTGAAAGCCATTAAAGTATTAGAAGTATCAATAGTAAATAAATTATTGAAAAATAAAATTTATTCGTTATTTCCAGTTATTTTATTTCTTATAAAGTACATTTATCTTATTAAAGCTTTAATAAAAAGGAAGGAAGAAGTTCTTGGGTAAATGAATGTTAAGCCTCGGGGCCCCAGCGTATATGTGCTCAACCGGTTTACTGGCGTCGACGAAATTTATGTCCACCGTAAGAACAACCGCCATGCTTTCTTCCACATTGAAAGTTAAATTACGAGAAGAGAATTCAACTTTTCCGCTTATTATTTTATTTTCTTCGTGAAGTTTGTCACCAATATGTGTGTACACTAAAATAAAAGAATACCTAGTAACGATTTCGAAACACAGTAATTTGGATTGTTTTGGCCTATATTCGCCGTAAATAACATTTCTCTCTTGCTGGTCTAGAAATATCCAGTCTTTGTCATTTGTTGTGCGTTCAGGGTTTCCATATGGTGAAATATATATATCGTGATTTAGTTCCAAGAAATCATTTATCTGATGTTGAATCTGAACACAGCCTTCGGTACCGTTGGAAAACTTTAGGTTGCTTAAAAACAGACGACATTTTAATCTTTTATTTTGTCCAAATACAATTTTTTTGCTTGATAAAATCATGTTGCAAACACCACCTTTATTTTGTGGCATGTAAAAATAATTGGATTTGTTTCTTAATGAGACATCGAAGAAGTTTTTAGTGTGATTGCTCACGGCAAGAGATCTTATAATGGGTAAACCAAAGTTGTATCCTGGATTACCGCTCAAGCGCACTGTGTTATCCGTAGTGTTCGACATATAAAACCTTACACTAATCTCCTGCTTAATCAATTCTTGATTCATTGAAACCGTTTGTAAAAATAACTTAATAGTACCATTTGTTAGACCTGTCGTGTTGCAATGAAAAATATATTCTATTCTTGAAGCAATGTTATTGCAAAAGGTGTCCACGCACGAAGGCTCATGATGCTCTTGAGTATAGTTCTCACATGTTTTCGTTTTACAAACAAGCAATCTCCAATTAATACATTGTGAGGATGAGCAGTTCTGTGAACAAACTATACCTGTAACTATACAATATTACTCAGGATGTAAATATAATGACGACGGATCCAGAAGACGTCAATGTCACTTAAGTGGGAGGTTCACGTTGCAACGGACCGTCGCACGGACTTCTGTAGTATGCGACACGTTTGAACATGAATATTATGGTCGTAAAAAAATGTGTACCCTACGACCGCCCGCCTAATTATTAGTATCAACAAGAACCCGTACCAGAATAACACACACACAATCTATCTGTATCAAATATCATCCAAATCCATCTAGCCCTTACATTGTTAAATCCAGACATATTCATCATCCATCCATCCATTCTGGAACTTTCAAGTTTGCATTATAAGTTATGGCTAATTTAAAAAAATATATCTTTCAGCATATTCTGTCGCCATGTCACAAAGATTTTTTCGGGGTCGTTGTTATCTGGTGGCCAGAGCGGCAGTCTAGCAGCTAACCTCGAGACCGTTGAACGACAACGTCAAACGCTAACACTAACAAAATTTTCTGACCAGCACTAAACCAGCAGTAGTCTTGCTAACCAGTGCAAGATTAACCACGTCGAGGCCCCTAGGCGTCACAAAAAAAAACACTTGTCTTAAATCAGGTCAAACTGTTTGCTTCATTGTTCAGTCAGTACTTCCCTTTTAGGGGTAGATTTCCTGATTAGTTATACAACGTCATAGATAAATAGATAATACGACATCTATACATATAATAAAACATTAATACAGCTGAGTCTGTACATGGAATATTTTTAAAAACAATTATTGTTACGTATTGATAGAGAATCCAAAACAATGGTGACTTTTTTATCTGTCTATACGCGTTTTAAGCAAAATCTACTGAACGAACTGTACACTGCCGAAACCGGTTAAATAATGCGTGTCAACTGACATTTAAACACCATATTTAAATTTGAGTTTTTTGGCTATATACCTACCAATAACACTACCTTGTTCGCGTCTTAGAAATCAAATATTTTTTACGAACGGCCTAATTGTAAAGGAATTTGGTATAAAACAATTCAGTGTCAGCCAATTCGTTATCCCTGGTTTAGCGAGCAGAGATTAAACATTAGTATCTGAAAATAGCATTTAGACTCCGATCTGATCCGATTTCATGTAATAATTTCGCGTACTTGATGAAAAGTCAGATTCTCCGAACTGTGA
>DVZN01000510.1:0-12882 GCA_018237365.1 Caria ino melicerta
TACTATTATCATTAGCATGTCGGTGACGCGTACCGAGGATTTTACCCTCTACCAAAACGCTCAACGCGCCTAAAGAAATTTTCACTTCAAAAATGTTTATATTTTTCTATTTGTACCTATAAATTTTATCAATTTCTTGCGTACACCAATCTAGTACTGTTCGTAGATAGGGTAAACAGTACAATTGAAATTAAAATATATATGCACAAGTATTATTTGTACATATAAATTTTAATTTCAGTTTATATATCTATAAAGTTAATATATCTATAAACAAAACGATGACCACGGACAACCGTTCATTACTGTGAGAGTGTAATAAGGCTTAAAGCCTTCACTATATTTATTAGGAATATGAAATTTTGATTTTTCAATCTGATGTATTTGTAATATTTTTATAGTGGAATTAATTGACGCCAATTTAATCTTTTTAAAGCCAGGGTCCAAGATTGAATCGAACCGAAATATTTAATTGAACGAAAATCGTTTTTGTCTTCATATGTAAATTGAGGATTAAAACGATTAGATTATATTTCAAATATTTTAACAAGTTACTTGGTGTAGCCCGCGACTTCGTCTACGGGTCCTTCTAAGAACTTTATGGAAATAAAACTTTATAAAAACATTGCCTCCCATTTTACGCAGTTGTATCCAACTAAGGCCCTCTAAAAATACACTAAATTTTATCTAAATCCGTCCGGTTTTGTTTTGCGGTTTGTTTTGCGGATGAAAGAACAAATTAACAGATTGATAGACGGACAAAAATCTTACGATGCTCAAAACTTGTACTGCTGGCGATTTTTAGTTGCCTATCACAGAATTCACTTTTCTACAGCTTTTAAAAAAATAAAAAGCAAGGTTATAAAATAAAATAAAAAACCAAGCATTCAGTCTAAAAAAAGTATTTGTATCTTTTAATTTTTGTACTATTGCCAAATCATGCTAGTCTACTTTCGCTATGCTAGCACCTTTTTTCGACGCGGCAGTGACAAGCACTTTTTAGTTCATGTTTTGATATTTATTTGCAATTTGTAAGTTAAAATCGTTGAGCCTCGTGGCATTCATCAACTTAGTAACACCGGTTAATATCTCAATAGAAATAAGATCGGACAGACAAATGGCAAGCCCTCATAAAACTCATAAGTTGATCAATTATTGAAATAAAAATGTAATCGAGATCTAACATTCGTAAAATCCTTGCAAAAATTTAACCCATACTTTCGATATTCAAAATTTGATGGTTATAATTGAATAAAATTTAAACACGGAACACACAATTCGAATTCTACAAACTACATACGGATATATTATTTAATGGTTTAATTTCTCCTAGTTATATTAAATAATTTAAAGTCCTTGTAATAAAGTCTTTAGGTTTTAAAGTTCTTGTAAAAGTTTTTAGGATGGATAAAAACTACATACTTCAGCTTTTCGCTTACAACTCATTAAAATTACATAGATGCAGCCCTGTGCTATTGTAAAATAGTTAACTCTTCTTTGTTTAACACTTTTTATGCTTAGCTTGTTCACTGTCGCCTTTAAAACACGCCACACTGAAGGATCTGATTTATAAAGTTGCTAGCATAGACTTTTTTCGAATTGACATAAAATTTACTGTCCTCATAATATCGCTCATAATAAAATAAAAAAAAGGTTAATCGTCAATTGGCATAATAATCGGATTCTATACAAAACATTGGTAACAATTTGCTAGCAACTCAGGGTTGCCAGTCCCAATAAATTTGGAATTTTTAACATTTCATAACTGCATGGTAGAGGTTATGTTACGCTGCAGTCATTTTAATTTTATGAACATTGATATTCATTGATTTAAAGCTTGTTTAGACGCAACACTACTGTTCTATAGCTGGGCACAAGTTCGTCAATCCGTTAAACGTTAGTTAACGAATTTCAAGAACTGTTAACGGGCTCATAAACTTCCGTTAAATTTCCATAAGTCAAGAAATGGGGGTTAAATGAAAATACAGAATAATATTTAAGCATGTTTGCGAGAAACTGCTAGTCTAATAACTAAATTACTAAGGTCATGACGCATAAAATGCAATTTTAATCTTAATTAATGTTAACTTTCGTTAAATTTTAGTTATCCATAAAGCACCTTAACGATTAACCACTTGATTAACAGTGCCCAGCTATGCCTGTTAATTAAATTGCATACTAGAGTGCATGAGAATATTCCAACACACATTTAATCTCCATTTTAAACTGGGCTTGCAACCCAAACAAAAAAACTGCAAACACTTCCGAGCAATAAAAATATTTCAGACCAATATGTTCGTTCAATCTGAGAAATATAATCGATTCGTGTTTGCAGTCACATTCTGTGTGGCGTCCACGGTAACTTGTTATTAAATGGTAGTATTTACATTTCAGGATTGAAGACGAATGGGTTCCGGAGAGCGAAGTGAAACGGGTGAAACGGGTAGAGATATCCCAGCTGCCAGCACACTCGAAGGTATTAATGTATGAACAGTTCTGTAATTCGTACAGAAAATCCCCATCTCCCCCGCCAGTGAGGAAAGCCCCGGTCGTCACTGCACAAACTCCTAGACTACTCCCGGCTCGCCACTGCACCTCGTCTCGCCTACTCAACAATCTCCTTGCAAAGAAAAAGAAACCTGAACCCAGAAACGATTGCAACGCCACAAACATCCCCATGATTTACAAAGAAGAAGACAGGACAGACCGAGTGGAAGTTAGCGGTGCGAAGAAAAGGAAAATCGGAAGAAGGTACGGTGGTAACTCATTTTGGCCATGCGGTCGATAATTGAACTGATTTTGAGAATTGCCACACTATTTTTCAGTGTGACAAATATTGTGGCAATGATCAAGACAGATGTTGATTCTCCGTCGGGCGGGGCGATGTTATCCGACATAGAAAATTTCGCCAAAGATTCGTTGACCGCCCGCCCGCGTTAGACTGCTAATGTGTCCGTAGCAGATGTAATTAATGACAAGACTGATTCTTACTTTTATATGATATCGAATTGTTCGATCGCGATTTCGGACCCTAACGCGTTTGTATACGATTCGATATCGCTCGGCGCGACGTGACGAGTTCAAACGCGAACAAAATGTACATATATAGGTGGAAATGTATAAAGGTTAAGATTGTCGAGGATGTGTCGACTTGTAAATTAGGTGATTTAGTTTATTTGACTTCGGTATCACCGGAGGGTAGCGGATTAGTCTGAGTAGTCTAAATTAGTTTTAAGACAGTTAAACGACCAGCGATTTTGATCACTGCCAACGTGTATATATTAGTACATTAGTAACGGAACGCGATACAATAAGGCTTTTTTGTGTTCGCGATATAAGTTTACCCGCGTCTCGCTTCCGCTTTAGTGGTGCCAATTAAACCAAAATTTGAAAGTGATCGAACTGTTCACCAATCAGGATTGAGTATTTAAATGTGTCCGTTATATGCGAGTCGCTGATTGGTTGAACCTTCCGTCGTCTGCGATTTACGGAATTAGAAATTTTAAGTGTGATCATGTATCACCAAGTGCCTCTATTGCACAGTTCTATAACAGTGTTCAAGTTATATCAAATGGCTGCGGAGTCATATCAAATTCGCCGTTAGTGTTAGACGTTTTGATAATCGATTTTCAACCGTGTTATGTATACACTACGAAGCAATTTTCAATGACGCTTTACAGAATCAACAGCTGTCTCGTGTACAGTAACTGCCATTAAAGTTGTGTTTAGTTTAATATTTTTATGTTCAACGACAATTTTACTGTTAGCAATAAACGATTTGTGATATTCATTGAAGGACGATATTACATTTCACGCACAATTTTGTAATCGATTCTCGTGCTACAGTAAAAGCAATAGATAAGGGTTGTTAGACATTAGATTTTTTTGACATACGTATCTGGTCTATTCAAAAAAGCAATAATTAAATATAATTAATTAATGTACTCGAAATTGTATGTTATTTTTTATTACTGGACAAAAATATTATTATCTTTTTGTATTAAAATATACATTCTCAATATGTCAAAGATTGAAATTGTTAGATTTGCCTAGTAAATATACGTACATACCCCAAAGGGGTAGGCAGGTACGAACTATGTAGTATGCACCCATGATTAGCTGACGATATTAAATCCCGTGATGTGACAGGTGGTATGTACGTCGCCGTATTGGACACAAATCCACTCCCCGGCAACGTTATGTTTTTCAGAATGTAAACTGAAAAAAAACCAAGTTGCCCGCCCCGGGAATCGAACCGTCAAAGTCAATCGACGACGCTCAACCACAGAGTAAAGATTTGTATAAAAGTCATAGGAATTTATAGTATTATAAATAATATATAAAATAAAGGGATGATTACCTAAAAGAACCGGAATTTACTAATGAGGACTGTAATTATATATTTTTATTTGTAAATCTATTAAAAATATATTTCCAATGTTTGATAATTTTTTGGAAATGATAAAAAATCATTAACAGAGTATATAATTTTATTAATAACGTGATAAATGAAATCGGCCACCGATGAATTATGCGAATAAAAATAAATATTATTCCTTGAAATACATTATTTACCCTACATGAAATTATGAAAAATTGTAATAATTAAATTAGCTGTGGAATATTATTGTAAATTCCAGTTTCAAGTCAAATCTAACTATTTATATCTTCTGATTGTTGTATTAAATTGATTGAAATTAATTTGGACAATAATTTACTATGAAATTTCAAGTCCAGTAATAACTCTAAACCAATAGTGTTGATAACGTAGAGGAATAACTTTTGGATAGCCCTATACAGAATTCGATATTGCCTTTTAGCCATAAGATTAACAAGTGAATTATTAAATGAAACATTGTGTTCTGTGCTCACACGATCTCGCTAGTATTCTTAGTTAGTGCCTATAGCGTTAAGTTAGGACGAATTATGTGGTTACGTGCCGTTTATAGAACAGACAATCGCTTTTATAAGACCAGTGTGCTTACCATGTGTTTACAATCGAGAAACTCGCTAGCATCTCAGCAAATTATTTGTACAAGAATTTATACAGCGCCCCTATTGGTTACGGTAAGAACTAAATTTGTCATACAAATATGTTCAGTACTTTACGCTAGACGCTAGCGTTTCTCGATAGTAAACTCATGGTAGACACACAGGGGCCTTACATTGACAACTTAGAACAATATTATTGCAGTATTGCTACTTGTGAACATAAAAAAGCGATCTTTTTGCACACGGGATAAGGTCGGCTTTTCGAAATGATAATTAGTATCACAGTCATAGTAAGGCCCCAGAACCTTGATTCTACTAAATAATATTTAACGAGCTATATATAAATTCATATGTCATAACGAATGATCAGTATCAGTAGATACATTTCTAATTACTATACTATATTATAAATCTACTGACTACATATTTCCCGCGGTTTCATTCGTATTTTTCATACATCTGAAGCTCACACTGTGATTTTAAATTAAATACTTTATAAAATTCCTCCAGAATTGGACTATGACATACAAAATAATAATTCGACTGATAGTGCCTAAAATTAGAGCGTCCTAACAGACAAACTACCTACTTTATTGTAATATATGCGGTCGGAGCCTCCCCATGTGAAACTATCGAACGAACGAATGAATGAAAATATATATTATTTTGTAACAATAATTACAATTATAATTACTGCCATTACTATAGATTTAAGAGTTGCATAACGAAGTTCCTTACATTACTTTTATTCAAATAAACGTCATTTAATAAATAGATTTCTATTAATTATGGTGGGGTATTTTTTAATGCCAAAAGCGCAACTCTGTTTGAATTTATTTTAGTGAGAGAAAGAGAGGGAAAGCTTTTAGTTAGAGAATGAGTGAATGAAATCATGTAACGATTTTTCCTTACGTGACGAATCCTACGTGAAAGATGGGTCATAGAATTTCGTAGAGGTCATTTTGTTTACTTAAATGTCAAATGTATCGAAATAAAGTCGGACTCCTATATCAAAATGATAATTGTGTCTTTACGTAACAGTTTATGATTATTCATTTGCCCGAAAATTAAGATCATACAAATGATTATTATATTATTATAAAGTTCATTAAAATGTTTAGTAGAATCAAGAGTAATAAATTAATGTATAGTCCGTTAGGATAAGCATTATGTTGGAAATGGTCTAGGGAACTGTTACTACTTTACAATTTACTACTAAGGCTGAGAGAGACAAAGAGGGCAATACTTTAAAGAATTACTTATATATGCTATCTCACTCATGTACAACTTTATTTTAATGGAT
The DNA here is from genome assembly GCA_018237365.1 of Caria ino melicerta. NCBI lineage: Eukaryota > Metazoa > Arthropoda > Insecta > Lepidoptera > Riodinidae > Caria > Caria ino. The sequence continues at coordinate 6,296 of DVZN01000510.1, forward strand.
TTTAATAAATATTGTCATGAAAATTGTTTTAACTTTACGCGTTGAATGACTTTGAAATATTTTTTTGTTTCCATTTTTTCGGTGCTACGATATCAAATGTGTGTGTTTCGCTATTGGCCACTTCTTTGTATTCTATCAGTGTATCTATCGTTTAAATTTTCGTCAGTATATTGAAGATATCTCGACAAAATAAGCCAAATCCAGGCCCTATTCAGAAATAAAAAAATCGAAATTATTAAATTCCCACGTCAATATTTTTTTTTTCAATATTCACTAGCATTCCAACACAAAATTTGTTGGAGATATCTTTAATTGTAGTTAAAAAGGATGTGATTTGTCCTAGATATTTAAAAAAAAACCATTATTTTTGAAACAACTGAATGTATTAAGTGAACTGAAATATAAAGGATGTCATTTGTTCTAGATATTACCATAATAATAATTCTTTTGAATACAGTGGGGTTGCCAGTGGTGGATTTGCTCTTGAATTGTATAATTTTGATGTTATATACGTATTTTTTTGTCTGCGTAAGTGAGATAGACATATCCCTCAACCGTGGTAGTACAAAGTAACGGAGTATTTGTAAAGTATGATGTAGGAAATGTGAACTATAGTGTTGTATCGGGGATCACGGCAAAGCGATTACTGAACGGTTCGGTTAGTGTGGATCCAAAGAAATCTGTGCCTCAGGGGTGTGTTGTATGTATTTATAAGAAAGAAAACGTTTATTATCAAACACAATCATTACACACTAAATACTCATGCAATAAAATGTAATTCATACAAAAAGCAATAATCGTAAAAAATTAATACTTTAAGGAAAAAAAATGGTTTGGAAAAAAACTATCCTTAAGAAAGTAGTATGTAAAATGCAGTGTGTAATGATGCACTGTTAAAAGGAAACGAGAATAAACTATCATTTTTGGTACTGTCAGTAATTGTAAATTTTTTAAATAAGTTTTTTTAATTCATAAAAAAAGAAAGTTTTCTGTCGCGTTTTTTGTAACGCGGGCTCTAAAAAGAATCCTACTGTTATCTTAAGCCATTTAAAAATTTACTGCTAATACTAAATGTGTCTTATAGATAACTACGTATACATTTGATACAAAGTTCCAGTTGGAACAACCTCTGAGGTACAGAGACGTCATAGGAAAAAATTCTCAAGTAGTCATGTTGGTGCCTGAATGTTGATGTCTTACAGGTAGACTTTAATTTGGAAAGCTTCCAAAGTACTGATTTTGTTTTAATGAAAATTGAATTAGAGTAATTTTTTTCAGCACTGATAGAAGTGCCATATTTTATTGGCTCGCCTTTATATAAATTAATAGTCAAATTCGACACCAAATTCAGATGTGTTTCCGAGTAATTTGTGGACTTTTTGATCTCAATATAATCGGCGGTGAATGATTTGTGTATGTATTGATATTTGTCTGTCTAGTGTGAATATGCAATAACGACCTGTAGGTATGATGGAATACAGGTTATATTTCCATGAAAAAGTTTTATTCACAACCTTCATTTTGTTACTTTGCAGCTCAGGTGACCAAACGTTTGGCCTATTAATTAAGTACAAATTTACTTTGCAATTTGATATTTTTCTTTTGAACTAGCATTTCGAAGTCTTTTGATATCTCTATTAGGTTAGAGTTTAAAAGTTTAGGCAGAGAAATATTTTGTGATCACGCATTCGGCGGGTAAGTTAATTATATCGAAAATTGTAAGCGTGTGAGCGGTAAAGAACAATATATTTTTATCACTGCCACTGTAGTCATAGAAATGTGTCGACTTATGAGAATTATGTTAATTTTTCACGCAAATTGCGTGTCTTTAGGATTGCTCAGCAGGTTTAAGATTAATTTAGGTTGTAATTTAATTTTTTCTTGGCGAAATAATCGCTATTTACGAACAAAGTATTAGGAAACAAAGTTATCTAATGATTTCCTAACGTCTATTGATTGATGTGTATTTTAAAGTGAAACGGTCATCACAGTATGATCACTTTTTACTTGTTTATGTATAACTTATTGAAAGATTTTAAGTTCGTGTGTCTGTAAATTAAACAAGCTTTCTTTTATTGAAAACCAAAGTAATTGCTTTGAAAGATAGTTAAGCGATTTAGTATTTTATATCGTAATATTTTGTCGAAACCAAACATGAAATTGTGATAATATTCTGAGATGACCGTTTTCACTTGCTTCTTGTTGTCTCGGTATAATCGAGAGAAGTTGTGAAGGCGTGAACCACATTACGGCTGCGATGAGTATGTTCGTGTGTAAAGCGGGAAACCCTGACTGCTGTAACGAGTTCATGTCACCCACTAGAGGGTCGTTGCCTAAATTGACGCTAAATAAGCAAAATTAGCATTTAGTATTACGTTCTTAAGTAGGAGCAGCTGCCTTTACGGCACGCGGGACATTAATCTGGGAAAGTGTCAGCATTAGCTTAATTCAGTGTTGTGGGTAGTTAGTTAAATATGCCTTGCGTACGGTCAGGGTTTAGTTCGATTGTAAATATATGGAGTATTTATTAAGTATTATGGCAGAGGTAATTTGCTTCGCGCCTGGGCGAGGAAGGTACAGTCCGCCCGGCCTGTCGATACAGTGTCGGGAACGTATCATCATCTCCGAAATTAAATGCCTTATTTCCAAATGTCTTATAATGCCTAAAAATACAAAGCTCGAATTAAGTTGCTAAATATCTTAAATAGCTAATCTTATCGATGTAAAAAGGAATGTCTAGTGTGTAATATATATAGACATTTATCTTTCGAAAGAAAGTTGACATATTTGTCAATTCTCGATATTAAAAAGATCGAGAAGTATTTGAAATTTTGATCATTTTGCTATCTTCATTTAGTCTACGTGACAGGCACTTTTGATATATAGTCAACCATTATTTTTTTGTTGCTGTTAAACCAAGACTTAAGTAATTTTAGATTTAAGATATTTTAGTCCAACTTGATTATATTTTGGGTTAATTTTTGAATGAGGCATTGTAATTTTGGATGTTGTGATAAGTTCCCGTCCGTTATCCGAAATGCCCGGGATAGTGTCCCACCGGTCGGGTAGTCCGGGACAGGGTCCGGGACGCGGGCGGACGTGGCCACACTAGCGTACGAGTTGTCTTTCAACATGTTTCCTATATTTTGCGTTTATTATATGAATGTTCTCCTTTATTGTAAATGTTTGAAGAATCCAATAGTGTATGTGGAGCCTATATCCCAAATAGTGTGCACTAATTATATTCAATTTGTAGATATTTAATTATATATAGTATAATGTTTAACGTATCGTATTATTTGCTTGGCGCCTGGATGGTGGAATCCGAAAGCTAATTATAATTTGACCCACGCGGTGGTATCTACCTCAATTAATTTATCACACATTTGGGCATAATAGTGAAATGTTACGTTAATTTCGATCGGAATTTGTTCAATGTAGTGTTTATAAGTTTTTAATTCAATGATTTTATCCACATGTCACAAGTACTGTATCTTATATTAAATACATATTGTATGATTGATGGTGTTGTTTTAATAATTATATTTCTTCTGATATTACATATTCCTGATTGTAGGAAATATACGCCGCTTATAGACGTCAAGATTATTGAACGTGTGTTGCCAACCTTAGGCCGGGATTTTAAATCTTGTATTGAAGTTTTTAATGGTTTTTTTTTTTGCTAATTAGTAGGTAGGTATTTGGCCGCCATCTCACCTGATTTTGGTGACGATGCGGGCGAAGATAGATCATGCCTGCCTAGAAACAGCCTATTCACTCGGGCCTTAAAGATGGCTAGGTTATAATGTTCAGCACATTCACCAAAATGTATTCTATAGAAGACCGACAAACGAGCTACCCTATGCCTGTGTTCAAGGCTCTGCAGCTTAGCGTTGATCAGAACAGGGTTACTAATATATCTCTTAGCTCGTTTTTCCATTACGTCTATAGTTAGTATACACCCACAATTAGCCGACGATATTAGGTCTCATGATGTGACGGGTGGCAAGTCCGTCGCTAATCGGGCATATATCCAATCCCAGACAACGTTATGTTTTTCAGAAAAACTGATAAAACTCAGAACAACTTGCCCGACCTGGGAATCGAACTCAGGGCCTCTCGCGTCAACGTTGGAGTTTAATTTTGATAGAAAGCAGACAGCAGTATTGAAATTACAATGCTCTAATGACTTATCGTAAAGCCCCTGAACTGATTTTGATGAAACTTAATATTAAAAGCAATTTAGCTGGCTATAACGCAGTGATCACGACATGAAATTATAAAATTGGAAAGCAAGCAAGCAGACGGATTTACTGAGAGTAACCAATTTACGCTCCCTATAGAGCTGATTAGATGGTAGAGTTTAACAGCGGCACGCCTGCCGCCATGACGTTAGTGCTTGTCGTTGACATGTTTCGGTTTGGAGGGTAAGGTAGCCGGTAAACTTACCTTTGCACGAGGTCTAACGCACCATTACCACCTTTTGCGTCTATAGGCGGCTTCAATTTCTTGCCATCAGGGAATTCGTCTGCTCGTTTACCTTCCAATATTATAAAAAAAACACTTAAAGCAACGGACAAGCAAACGACTCTACTGATAGTAGGAGATAAATATGGCCTAAAATGCGAAAGGTGCGTGTTCTGCGTCCGAGGTGTGAGGTTTAATGTACAAGGTGCCTTTACTTTCAGATTGAAAGGGCCTATTCTCGTAGGCCCGGGTGGTGTAATGCATCAGGGCGCCGGACAGAAAGTAGCCTACTAATAAGTTGTACTGACTGTATCATATTCTTATTACTATCCGTCATTTTGAAGGCCAATTTATGTTCAAGTTACGTGGAAAGAGTTTGTGAGGGTACTATCCTTTTTCTATGCACTGGCGCCCTGATCCTAGCTACGCGACTAAGTGAAACATGAAAATGCCAAAGCAATTAGGCAGGATTAGGTAAGGCGGTGGACCCAATCCCACCCACTGTTGCACAGCACGCTAACACCAGTGGTCTTATGTACACCGAAATAATACAGTCAACTGAACCACTGAGAATGTATTTTCATGATGTTCTGTGAACCGGACTTATGAAAATGTTCTTTTTAATTTGTAAAGTATAATAAACGGTGAGAAATATTTTCTTACGAGTTCATTGGACAGCAACTGCTATGTATACATGTAGGTATTTGCTTGTATGTAGCAACCAGTATGTACATACATAGTCTAGTCGGTATCTTCACTATATATACAAAGAAGATACATATTGTATGCATAACAAACGAGAAAAACATTCAACAAGTCCAGTTTACAGTCGAGTAACATCGAAAAAATACTTTTAAAAATGTTCACTAGTTCAGTCAACTGAATTAGTGAGAATAAGAGGATGATATAACTAAATAATAAAAAAAAACACCGACACTTCGGCTGTGCTCATAAGAGCCACCGACCACAGCCACCGTTGGCCAGCGTCAAGCAGCTGGCGGTCTTATCTGTGTCAACAAAATGTACGATATAACGTAATTATATCGTATATATATGACGTAATTACAACAATTTAAAATACCAAAATAACGTACGAAGAATGTACGAATGTTGCCTAGCATCATCTACGTTCATTTATTTCACACATATTAGCCTCACCCCATAGGAAGCTAATCATTTGCTTGTGATATGGGTGTTAGTCAACGATATTATACCTACAGGGAAAATAGAAATACAGATATAAATACCAGAATAAAAATTACCACCCAGACCCAGAAATGAGAATGTCTATTTTTATCACACAATCGCCCGCTCCCGTCGAGAATCGAACCCGAGTCTCGTTATTCGTCGACGTGGTCGACGTGGTCCTGGCCCATCCGTAAATTACGTAACACAATTTTCATCGTTTTTTGACCCCTCCTTGTCACAAATCATCAACTCCTTCCTGGTGTGATGTCACATATTTTTCATTTTTTATTCACAAGTAGTTAAATTTAATGATAACTTTTTCCAATCTTTTTTTTCATTTAAATTTAAGAAACCTTTAGTAAAATAAATATAAAGTAAAATATTCTAAATAATAGATACAACACGATGAATATTTAACCCCTCTGTGTCTCGTCACATTTCGTTAACCCTTTCCCTCCTCCTTAAAGTGTGACGTAATTTATGGATGGCCCCTAGGATAACTACGCTCATCACTAGGCCAGCGGGATCGAGGTTCGGGTTGAAAACTCCGACCGGGGCGGGCGTTTGTGTAATGCACATAGACATTCATATTTCTGGGTATGAGTGTTTTTGTATTCTAGGATGCTATTTTTGAACAGTGATGATTTCGAAATCACCAATTAATAACATACTCGTTAATCACTGATATAAATGCGAACTTCTTATCACATAGCAGCCCTGGTATTTAGCTGGTACTAGCGATCCGCCCGCGGCTTTGCCCGCGTGGAATTCGGGCTTCTATAATACATATTTATTACAAAGCGGACGCGGACGAGGTAACGCAACAATACCTCCTTTGGATATGTGCCCGATTGCCGACGGACTTGCCACCCGTCACATAGTGGGACCTAATATTGTCGGCTAATCGTGGGTGCATACTAGTATGTATCTCT